>OX451219.1:6683139-6979879 GCA_949628195.1 Phasia obesa
AACGATTGCAAACAAAAACAGACAACACACCTTAATTATAGCCGACACTAAAAATGTTAATAATACAAACATTGTAGCTAAATTGTCTTTTGGCACAAATTCTTGCACATTGTTGAATTATAAATTAAAAACTAAATAAAACTCATTTACAACCACTATTGCTTTGCTGCTGTTGAAATTAACTCTTAATAAGACCCTAAACTTACCTCTTTTTGTATTTTAATAATTATATTATGCATTTATAGGGTTTTGCTGCTGCCACTAGCCGTCTGCTGCATGTGATTAAGGTCCCCGTCCCCATGCTCTTGTTGTAAACAGTTTTCATTTTACAATGAATTTTTTATATTTTATTTACTTTTCAAAATAACATTGTTGTTGAGTGTAAAAGTAGCAGGTAGCTTTTTGTTTCTTACTACTTGCAATGTTTTGGAAGATATATATTTATAATTTATAATAATAGTGCTTAGCACATTTAGTTGTATTAAATTATTGTTGTTTTTTGAAAACAATATAAAAAAACATGCAACAAAATGTGGTAACACCTAAACCAATATTACATTTCAAAATTTATTTATCTGTGTTATACTGGCTAATGGAGTTAATAAATTCTATAAACTCCTGGTATTTATTTAATAATTCTATAATCTATCAACATCAATAATTTTGAATGACTGTTGTTTTAAAATATATATATATGGGTAATTCCATGTCAAATCAACCAAAAAAAAAAATTGTTTTCAAATTTACCACTTCCGATTTTATTGAAACTTTTGTTGTTTATATTCTTTTACTTTCTGAAGCCAAATATAATTTTTAAAAATTCTATCTCTTACGGCTTTTTTAGCTATACAGCTATAAAAATAGAAAAATATCGCTTTTTTTCATACATCTTTTCTCAACTAGTATGGAACGAACAAAATGCATCCAGATTTGCGTAATCTATGTAGATGAAGATGATGGTTTGGGTTTTAAACTGGAACCTTGATAATATAATTGTTTTGAAGCAGAAACAAATATATCAAATTTATCTACATATTATCTACATATGGGTAATTCCACGTCAAATCAACAAGGCACTCAAAATGACTACTTCAGATTTTATTGAAACTTTTGTTATTTATATTCCTAGACTATCTGAATCCAAATATAATTTTAAAGATATTCTATATCTTACGGTTTATTAGCTAATACAGCTATCAAAATAGGAAAATATCGCTTTATATCGCTTCATATAAGCCCGAGGATTAAATATATTCTAATTACAGTTCTGTAAGCCCTAGGAAGTATTGAAACTTTTGTTTTTTATAATCTTTGACTTTCTGAAGCCAAATATAATTTTAAAAATATTCTATCTCTTACAGTTTTTTTAGGTATATCAAAATAGGAAAATAGGAAAATATCGCTTTTTTTCATATAATCTCGAGGATTAAATATATTCTAATTCCAGTTCTGTAAGCCCTAGGAAGTTGAGTAATAGCTCATTTTAAAGGGGATTTCATACGCTTTAATCTGATATCAATCATGAAAAAAACTAATTTTTTAAAAAAATTTTTTCTTATATTTAAAAAAAAGTTTTATAAAAATCTTTGAGATAGTGTCTTCTAATTTTTTTTAAATTCATAAATGTTTTTTAATGTGGCTTAGTGAGTACACCATAACAATTCATCAAAGTGGGACCATGGTGGGATCAGAAATTATATTTTTAAATAAAAATTAGAAGACACTATCTCAAAGATTTTTATAAAACTTTTTTTTAAATATAAGAAAAAATTTTTTTAAAAATTAGTTTTTTTCATGATTGATATCAGATTAAAGCGTATGAAATCCCCTTTAAAATGAGCTATTACTCAACTTCCTAGGGCTTACAGAACTGGAATTAGAATATATTTAATCCTCGAGATTATATGAAAAAAAGCGATATTTTCCTATTTTCCTATTTTGATATACCTAAAAAAAACCGTAAGAGATAGAATATTTTTAAAATTATATTTGGCTTCAGAAAGTCAAAGATTATAAAAAACAAAAGTTTCAATAAAATCTGAAGTAGATTTTTGAGTGCCTTGTTGATTTGACGTGGAATTACCCATATGTAGATAAGATAATATGATATATTTGTTTCTGCTTCAAAACAATTATATTGTCAAGGTTCCATTTTAAAACCCAAACCATCATCTTAATCTACATAGATTACGCAAATCTGGATGTATTTTGTTCGTTCCATACTAGTTGAGAAAAGATGTTACAGGACATATTCACGTTTAAGCGAAAATAATTATATATTGAACAAATACGAATCCTTACCCAGAACTCATGATGTCTTAAAGCTTTCTTAAATTATTTCATGGCACGACATGTAGAAAAACCTATTCCCCAAGTTTTCTTCTAGGGGACTGGGGTTAGAAAAATGTCACTCTCGGAGCCCGGCCATCTGCTAACACACTGGTACTACGGTAACTAGTTTTTTTCCGATGATCAGAAGACATTTTTTTTTTTTTTTTTTGAAACAACACAACCTGTGAAGCTTTTTGCTTGTCTGCAGAAAACACCCAGAGTCTTTGGCAGGATTGAACCCGCAACCCCCAGACTGATAGACTAGCGCGCCTGACCGGTAAAAACCTCATTGGGAGGAGTATGATAGTGTAGTTTTAAAAATACAGGGATAGGGGCTATGTGCCCAGCATGCTGTTGTGTAAGAACTGATAACACCAAAGGTTCCTTTAAAGTTAAGCTAGTGTGAGGTAAAAATATGACACCTGTTAAGCATCACAGATTTTTATTTATCTAGTATCAGAAGTGACGATATTTTAAGAATTTTGAGAAAACATTAATTCATAATCGTACCGAATGTTTTCTTTAAATAAAAATCCTTGCCGTATAATACCAATCTAATTTCCTATTTATATCATAGTAATTGATATTTCGTCGCTTTATTTGACATTCTAAATAATTTGCCATTAAAAACTGTCGAAGTAAGTTGTGTTTTTTGCTCCACAACTCATTTAAACTTTAAAGCACAAAGTAGGGTTTAGGCCTGACTCTGATATCCCCACTAAATTCAGTAGGTTTGTGTTAAAGAACAAAATTTAATATAATTTTCTAATCGAAAGAAACAATTTCATGTGACTAAATAATAGGTAAAATAATAAACTTTAACTGCTAAAAATGAAGGCTATAATGAAATCTTATTTTCACTTTTAGTTACCAGCGGGGTACCCTCATCCCCACTTATGAATTAACATACTCAAACTACTCAAAGTGCTTTAAGGTAACATTTATAATCTTAACACAATAAAATTTTATGAAGACAACTTAAAATTAAATAAAACCATAAAAAGTGGCAGCAAAATCCAAAAGGTTTAACTTCATTAACTCACTCACTCTCTCACTCTTTTAATGACCAGTCAAACAATCAATGAAATCTTAATACTGCAGGCAAGTAAAACAACGAAATAAAAACAAAAAAAATATTAAAAATAATAATAAAACTTCTCTTGAGAAAAAAGAGTACCGATACTCTTTTGTTTTACAAAAGAAACAAAATATGACGTCATTGTTAATTTAAAGCAAAGAAAAAAAAGAGAAAAAATTTAAAATATGAAGGGGAAATTTTTAAAAGAAAAAAAACTTAACGAAACATAACCAAAAAAAGGCTCTTAAATTTCATTAAAAAATTACAAAAAACTCTTAAACCAGAGTTTTTCTTCTTCGACCAGCTCTTACGATTTAAGGCCAACGAAAACAGGTTTCATCTTTAAGTTTAAGTTTATAATGCCAATATTTAGTCTGGCTAAGACATGCGTAGATGCTCTAAATTGTGAAATACTCGTATTTTTTTAATATTTTTGTTTGTTTGTTGGTACCTACATTCTCTAATGACTAAGGAGTGGGTAAGGTCAGTAATTAAGTGCAGGCTATAACCAAACAACTACTCATACTTACTTACTAAACTATAATATTTTTTTTTATAACTCAAGTCTTAAGATTACATCAAGTTGTTTGGTTTGAAAATACAACAAAGGCAGCAAGTCGGGGTGGGAAGTATAAAGAAATAGAAATTAAAATTGATGAGATGTTGCTTTTATGCAATGTTGCATACGAGCATATAACATACATAGATATTATATTGGGTGCCACACTTACACATACATACCTGTATAATTACTGTTTTTATATAAACATGCATACATACATACATTACCACATACATACAGGCATTATAATGATTTAGAATTTGCAATAAAATAGACGAGTATTTTAGCAATTAAAAATGAAATTAATGCAGAGAAAATGACACAATAGTAATTTATGTTTATTGAAAATTTCAAAGAATAAACTTTAATTGAATGCAGACTTTTGAGATGTCTTGTAGAGTACTGAACTATAAAATAGTTTTAATTAATATAAAAAAAATTTTAGTGAATGAATCGTTTAAGACGCCCACCTCCCTTACAATTTCGAATCAATAATTTAGTTAATCAAACACAGATTTTATTAATTAACCACAGATCGGTAGTTTATACTTAAAGAAGGAGATTTACCAAGGTATTATTTTGGATATTATTTAACATTATTGTTAAAGAATTCTCTAGAAGCTCCCATCCATAAAAACTCTGAAATAATATCACACTGTGTAATTTTTTAAGTCATGGCAAAATAACCATATACGGACACCACTACGTGATAAAAGACCAAAAAAAAAAAAGACCCCTGTCTCCCAGTTTTGCCCAAAGTCCTCCAGGTTTTTTTTATGGGCCCTCAAAGATGTGGGGCCTCAATGTCATTTTTGCAAAAAAATAATCATTTACTCAAGCTCATATTTTGCAAACCGTTTGAAATATTGATATACTCTCTAAGGCAAAGTTGTAGCTCTTGTCATAAAGAACAAAAATTGTTCACATATAAAATCAAAAAAACTTCATCTTCAAGGTCAAAATCGCAAAAAACTTTAAAAAATTAAATTTTTTTTACCTTTTTTCCCCTGTTCAGGTCCATTGGTAGCAAACCGTAAAAAATTCAAGGAAACAATCAACTTCAAAAATGAACCTAAGATCTCAATAAACAACTTTCTAGAACATATGAACTTCCTAGGAATGATTCTTAACATCGTTTAGGTAGAGCTTAGGTAGCCACAAAAGTGAAAAATTTTATATGTTCACAATTTTTGTTCTTTATGACAAGAGCTAGAACCTTGCCTCAGAGAGTATATCAAAATTCCAAACGATTTGCAAAATATGAGCTTGAGTAAATGATCATTTTTTGCAAAAATGACATCGAGGCCCCACATCATTGAGGGCCCATAAAAAAAACCTGGAGGACTTTGGGCAAAACTGGGAGACAGGGGTCTTTTTTTTGGTCTTTTATCACATAGTGGTGTCCGTATATGGTTATTTTTTTCCGTGTTGCACTGTGTATTATTCGGGTTTTGAAGTTTTAGTAGCTTTTATATTAAAAATTAATGAATTTTTTAATTGATTCCACTATAGGCTACTTTTTTCTGTAAATATATCTTATTTCTTAAAGAAAGTAGAGAAAAAGCAGTGAAATTACGCCGATTTTGTTTACCGATTTAAATGTACTGCATACTTTATGGCATATTTTACTTTTGAAAATGGGATATTCTCAACACTGTTATGCAACAGATGGCGCTGTTTTAAAATAATCACAAAATATTATTTACTTACTTCCAAATAGCCAATTGAATAAAATTTGTATTTGATTTGTAGTTTTACTTTGTAAAATTACATTGTTATTAAAATATTTCAAACAGCTTTTACAGAGCTTTACAATAATTTTTAAAATTTTTTATAAATTTTAGAATTTTATCCAGGAATGGTAATTCACACCAAATTTTAAGACTCTTACGTATTTACATTAATTAAAGGTAATACGTAAGAGTCTTAAAAATTGGTGCGGATTACTCTCAAAGCAAAATCGAACAAAATATTGTCAGGACGCACACCACATATGCAGGCAGAGTTATTTACTATATATAATTTTTCTTTGTTAATTAAATATATAATTGAATCAAACAAAATATTAATTGAATTTTTGTCTGAAAACTATTAAAACCTTTATTTGGTGGAGTAGAAAAATTTTCTATGCCCGCTATAAAAAACGAGGAAGTCGAATTTTGTTTCAGACGTCAGCGAAATATGTATGTTAATAAATAGCAGTGGCATGCATTAGACTGAGAATCACTTACTTAAAGTGGACGCAAAGAAAGTAGGTTGAAATAAAACATTCCTCCAGGAATCACTTACACCCACCTTAAACATAATGATTGCGGTCCAGTCATCCTATACTGGTATGTAGTTGCTTATAACTGAGTAAAGAAGGGAGTTCAAAAGAAACCCAAAACAATAGTTTTACCATTGAATTCGATGCACTATGCTTCGATTCATGGACAAAATTAAAGAAAAAAAATTCTCAAATTGTGATTAAATACAAATTGTTTGAAAGATAATAACTAATTTAAAAAAAAAAAATGATTTTTGAAAATTATTTTCGTAAAACAACTCTAAAACCCATTTTTTGTTAATCACTTTTTCATAAAATTGTCTGAGGTTAGCGCCCTCTAGTGGCGGTCAAATTCAACAGAAAAAAATATTTTTGCTAACATTTATTTGAGACTAACTGTGCCCACACACACACACGTTGTGTGCGTCCTGACAATATTTTGTTCGATTTTGTTTTGAAAGTAATCCACACCAAATTTTAAGACTCTTACCTTTATAGGGCTTCACGTTTACGTTTTTTTTCTTTAATGTAAAGGTACCCATCTCTAGATAAAATACTAAAATTTATATAAAATTATAAAATTCTAAAAATTTTTGTAAAGCTCTGTAGAAGGTGTTTAAAATATCCAGCTTTCAAAAATAAAAGGCGCTGTAAAGTATGCAGTACCTTTAAAAAATACCGCTTTCAATTTCGCAATTTTTCCGAGGTATGCCTAAAAGTATGCAAATCGGTAAAATTGCAAAAAAGATATTTTTGCGGAAAAAAGTATATTATATTTGAATCGAAATACTAAGTTGAGGTACCTTGAGGTACCTGACAAAATATTATTAAAATCCATGTAGAAGTTTTTACGTGATGCGAACACAGACAGACAGACAAAGATAGAGACAGATAGACAGGAAAAACGTTACTGTTTTATTATATGTATAGAGTTTTGAAGTAGACCACACTGTATGACTTTGTAGCTGCTTCTTAATAATTTATTCCCGTTGCAAATGATGATATAAATGATGAAATATGTCTTTGTAGTTTTTCAAAAATAACACATTGAAATAAATGAGCTATTCACGATAACAAAACTTAAGTGCTTAAGTCGACTTAAGCAGTTATTGCTTTTTCCCAAAGAAATATTTAAAACTAAAATTATCAATACCTGGCAGCTTTTAAATAATCTTATCATCTGGTTATTTCAAAATTAGTTGCCTTCGCCTTTCGCAATTGCTTTAGAAGGTTTTTACTTTTTACTTTAAATAAGAAGCGATTAGGGCAACCTTAGATCAACTTAGAAACAACATGCAACTTTCTACAGATTAATAATTTTAATTATGGCAAATAAAATTTATGCCACTAAACCGCTAACAGTGAATGATCAAACAATGTCAACAAATGTTACAATCCTGATGGCTGCTGTATAGGCTAAATTGACTGACAGATACAATGAACTAATTGAAATTATCAGCAACCACCATTATTTTATAATAAAATACATCAACCTAGATGAGTGACAATAGAACTCACCTGGGTTGATGTAAAAAAAAAAAAATAATTCTATTGTCGTTGGCTAAATAGCGTTCCTTCAAAATCTTTTATTGCATAAAGCTGTACCAGTTCATTGTGATAAGAAGCGCACGGTAAGTAGAATAAAAATTAGAAGCAGCAACGCATTTTAACAATTCACGAAGTACTTATATTGACAACGACAAACACGAAATATCTTTGGTTTTGTTGTAAATAAATTCCTCACACACAAACACACACACATACAAAATTGTTGAGGTAGACTTCCCCCTCTACCACTACCACTGCCTAATACTTTAGCAAACGTTTCCTTAATGAAAAACAAAAAATTTTTGAACTGTAACAAAATTTAACCTCATTGACCGAACGCATACGTTAAACATCGAATGTGAATTAGTGAGTAACGATGTTCAACTGACAATGAGTTTTAAGGTATTGCTTTGTATTTTTTGTTTTTGTTTTTGTTTTGTTTTTTTTTT
This sequence comes from Phasia obesa, assembly GCA_949628195.1. NCBI lineage: Eukaryota > Metazoa > Arthropoda > Insecta > Diptera > Tachinidae > Phasia > Phasia obesa. The sequence continues at coordinate 6,691,374 of OX451219.1, forward strand.
TTTTGTTTCTGTAAAACAACTATTATTTAGTAGCAAATGCAGCAAAAAGCTGCACAAACAGCAGGCACAAAATAAAAAAGAAGTTCATTATTCTTGCCTGCAGTTTGGCAGTTGTAAGGAAGGTGGTCTTAAAATTTGAACACATTTCGACTGCAACAACTTGGCATTAAAGTAGCCAGCAAGTAGTTTTAGCCGGGCCGGCCAAGATAATAGTAGTAGTTGTAACAGTTGTTTTGTTGTTGTTGTAGTTATTTGGTATGGCATCTGAACTAGAGCAACCTAAAATTGTACAAACGAATAACGACAGAAATGCATGCATAATTTCTAAACATAATTTAATTTATAGATGAATTGAAAGCAAAAAATTACACACAACAAGCTTTTAAGAAGAGATATTTGAAGATATACACTGTTTCCTGCAGTTCCCCAAAATGTTAAAATTTTTCCAAAAATATGTACAACTTCAAATATATCAAACCATTAATATTTAATATTAGAATTTGTTGTTTGAACATTGTTATAGGTTGTAAAGGTTTCTGAAGTTCTATAAAGAAATCAACAAACTTTGTTTTTAGGTTACAACCTGTTACAATCACGTTTCTGTAACTAAAGTTAAAATTTAGTTAAATGGTTATGTTATTGTCTTCCTATTTTCAACATTATCAACTTGAAACTAAAACATATCAGACAGATTGCCTTCCTTTTTTTTTTTTTTTTAATTTTAATGAACAAGACCAATAACTTTACGGGTCCCTTTACGACCCCTTCCGGTCTTCAGAGGTTTCATTTAACCGATTGGTAATTTACGAATATCTTGCCTTCGTTGAGTCTCATCGCCTATAGGGATTTCACACTGTTGACGTGTAACTAAAAATCTTCTTCCTCATAACGGAGTCTCTTGAAATTGCTAGCATTTATGCAAATTTTAGATTCCCTGTTACATCCATATTTAACACGTACTCAACCATGGTCCTTAGCTTTATGCTCGTTATTGCTGTACATACACACACACAGTTTACACTACTATCTCAGCCTCTAGCAGTCTGCAATCTTTTTAAATTTCCATCTTAGTCAGATGATATCTGATGTTTCCATGACCTATCACTAACGCATTAATCCAGCTTAAGGTACTTTCTTTATATTTCAAAGAACTTCCTGGACTTCGTGCCAAGAGCATATTGGCTCACGAGTATCTTTACACCGTATTCCTTTCACCTCTTGAGGGATATTCGCCTTCATCTCTTTCGGCCAACAAAAGCCGGAGCTCCTTTAGAGACTAAACTCTTCAACTATTGCTAGGTTTACTTGTCCATCGCTGTCGGATTTTCGCGGTCCTACTTATTTTACAAAAGCTAAAATTCATAGAATTCCCAGACTTCCATATGGTCAGGTGAGTCTCTATTAAAGGTCTAACGGTATACAGAGTTAACTCGACTTAATTTATCTAAACTTCTAGCAGAGACAAGATATAACTAAAAGCCTGCTACCGACCTCTAAAACGAGAAGTTATAAGTCGAACTTTCAACAGTACACTCAGTTACGGCGAGGTTACCCTTATGCCTATCAGGTGATGGAAAATCATCTGCTCTAACTTGCCAGTAGTCGTATTAGAATGTGAAGGCAAGGAAGGCGATAATAAATGCCACCATTGTACACAGCAAAACAATAATACGAAATTTAAGCCCATGAGGAATACCGGTTCTCATGGGATTAGCAATTAGCCACCGTTGAGAATTGGAATGCGTCTTTCAGTTTTAGGCCCACTCATGCCTCAGTGATTGGTACCCCAGTCGCCAATATTAGGTACAATAATACTTGTAGTTAAAAAAAACTCGATGTAATTGCGCACCAAAAAACATTAAGGTCCCCAGCAATGGTGTAGAAGGTCCCCAGCAATGGTGAAGAAGTTCTAAATCGAACCAAATCCACGACAAAAAGCAGAAAAACCTCAATGTGTTCAATACATCACAAAAGGCAAGTGGCATAATAGGAACAAGCAGGTTAGGTTAGATTAAGAAAGGATCATACATAATTACATGTGGGCAAAGGTATTTAAATGTTTGTAAATACATTGCGGTCGAGTGGCTCCAAAAATTGTGGGTCGTTGGCCCTTAGTCCGAATATGGGTTTTCAAAATACCACTGCAAATCAAGAGAATTACTCTGCGAGCTCATGATGTGCTGTGATGGTTTGAGCAGCGGCAACTGCCGCACATAGCTAAAGGTAAATCCACAAATCTTCCATAAAAATATCTGAATTGGTGCTTTGTTACCTTGGGCACCTTAACTATTGGATAGAAACCCTGGAATGTTTCAACTGTTTTTACAGGAAAAAGCTGCCGGACTCTTCACAACAATAACCACAATACTCTCCAGTGTTAAACACAAATGATCTCTTCATATTGATCATTTTGGAGATGGAATTATTAACTTAAAAACTTATGAAAAGGTGAACGCCCACAAGATTGATCTTCGATGAAAGAAAGGTAGCAAATTAGCAGCGGATACCAGAAATAATTAAGGAATGAAGGAAGTCTCATGGTAAGCCTCCTAGATTTATAAAGTTCTAGCTGTGCCCGCCACATCGTCAGCGTCCCAGCAATATTTTGTTCCATTTAGCTTTGAAAGCAATCCACACGAAAGACCCTTACGTTTTTAGAACCGCCTTAAGATGTGCTACATATCAGTTTATGTATTTTCTACTTTATAACAAAAGATGTATGCATATCCGGTTAGTTCAACTGCATAAATTTCTGCGTTTTCTCCACTTTCTCTTGGAAATAAGATATTTTTGCGGAAAAAAATTATTCTATATTGGGACCAGGATACTTGGGTAACTCCTCACCAAATGTAGTTTTAACGTGATGCGAACGTAAAAGAAAAGACAGACAGACGAAAATGAGTTAGGTTAGGTTAGGTTAATAGAGGATCACACATAATTAAATATGTGTAGATTCACAAGACCATTATTGATCCATAGTGACTCCTCTGATGATTTAATAACTCCCACTAAGTAGTCCCGTGATCTTCGTAAATTTGACAATTTGCTTAGCTCCCATACCTTTCAAGTCCTCCATATTCTGAAAGAAAAAACAACCAAAAAATTTATTACGGCTGTGTGATAATGCAGGGCATTGACAAAGATAGTGGAATATGTTTTCCTCTTCTTCTCCACACCATCTACAGATATCATCATCACAAAGTCGAGTCTTTTTCAAGAAGTATCTAAGTATGTCCTGTTATTCTACCTACATACATTCTTAGTTCTGACTTACTCATACATAACAGCTTATCCCTTTCTCCAATACCATTTTCCTCCAGCACTGATTTTGTCTGTATGTATCCCAACGAATTATTCGACGTTGTGTCAGCATCTCGTCTAAATATTTTTCTTATCCTCTCATATGTAGATTCGAAACCAGGGTATATGTCCTCACATCTGACGCTTATGTCTAAATCAGCTCCAGCTCGTGCTAACTCGTCTGCAGCTTCGTTTCCTATAATGTTGTAATGACCGGGTACCCAGCACAGTTTCAGTGCGTGTTGTTCATTGATAACTTGTAGCTCTCTGCGACAACGACTACGACTACTTTCGATCTAATACATCTATTTCCGAGTGCTTTTATAGCCGCCTGACTGTCTATGTAAATAGTGATATCACTTGAGAATATCGGCCTCATAGAAAGTAACCTGGCAGCCTCAGACACAGCAAAAATTTCGGCTTGGAAAATGTAACATAAGACGGAAATGAGTTACTACTTGCCTTCTTTTATGATTTCAAACAGAGACGGTGTGCCAAAGTGTGTAATGATGTTCAAAAAGTTATTGATATACAAACGGTAACATAGCGAAATACGTATTCTTTACCAAAAAAAAATTAAATGAACAACCAAATTTTTGAAATTGAATGTTAAGTAGCGAAAAACGCAAGACAGCTGCAATTTGCATGGAAACATAGATACCAACATCTACAGCCAGAAAGACACAAAATACATTTACACACAGACAGACAGAATGGAAGCAAATACTCGTATAACTATAGATGAACTCACAAGCACACACATACAGACATATCTTTTAACTAATACTCTCTTGTTGTTAAAATCATTTAGTTAATATTTTGTAGTTATTTTTCTGTTTTTTTTTTTTCTTCTAGAAAATTTTATTTACCAGTCACAAACAAACCAATTTATAGCTTTAAATAGAGCAACTACCAGCTACTTCATTTAAGATTTTTTTTCTTAAATTTTAGTGTTATAAGATTGCTTTTGTCCGTTCTGTATTAAATATAGTTATTTTTTTTCTATTTCGAAATTTATTACTTGTACTAAAACATTAAAATAAAATAGAATTAAAATTTTAACACCCAAGTTGTGGAAGAAGGAGTTTCTTTTATAAATTCTTACCACGAGTAGCATCTAAAATGTGTTAACAATTTTTGTAAAATATTAATGAAAATACAAATTTATGTTAACACGCAAAATGTCCGCATAAATTATGAATAAATATAAAATTCGAAATTAAATTAATACAATGTTTTTTAAAAGAGGCAGTTCAGTTCAGTTCGGTTGCATTTTTTTCTTAATTTTTTCATAATATGATCAAATTAAGATGACAATTGCAAAGACAAAAACTTTGTTATTGAAACTCTTAAATTAGAAGGTACTACATGCCTTATTACTGATATTACACAGGATATTTTTAAAATCTACCCATTCCTTAAACAAAGTCTTATAGCAAAGCGGTATAAAAGGGTCTAAACAAATCGGTGATATAAATCTGTAGTGGTCGCCGCAGCAACTTTGTCTCTCAATTATCCATACATATAAAACTGTAACATGACCATTAGTGACAATAAAATATTTTATTGAAAATTTTGCTGCAGATAGTAATCGAAATAGAATACAAAACAACAATTTTTAAAATCTATATTTGTCTGTCTGTGTTCGCATCACCTAAAAAGTACTGGATGAATTTCAATAAAATTTTGCAATGAGGTACCCTCGGATATCGTTTCAAATATAGAATACTTTTTCACAGTAAAAATATATAATTTCCAATAGAAAATATGAAAAAGTAGTGAAAGTACAAAATTTTACGGACTCAATGGTACTGCATTCACATAAATAACCAAATGATACCGCATCTTGAATATCATCCAAACCCTTTGGCCCGGAACATGTTGAATGAACCTGGTTACATTCGACTAAAAAGAAGTGATGCTGCTTTTCTTGGCCGTACATCAGAGGGATAACCCGCAAATGATTGCAACAACCGTGAAACTAGCAATGGCTAGACTTAAAAAGTATTTTTTCTTATTTTAGACTTAAGATATGAGTAATTATTGTTAGTTCAAAAATATTGAATATACAATAAATAATTCTTGCAAAAAAAAAACGACTACAAAACAAATATATATATGTGCATCAATTCTAAACTAAAAATTTAAAAGGAAGTAATCTGTAAGAAATAGTACTCAAATCAAATACTTCTATACTTTTTGCTCTAACGGACAAGTAATATACGTTCTGTACATTCAAATGTCTATCCATAACGACAAATTACGTCAGATATGAGGACACCCTTTATTTTTTTTACAGTTATTATTACTGACACAGTAATAAAAAGTAAAGGTTCCAAAGATAGGGCCATATAGCTTAAACAATATCACCTAGGGGACACCCTTTAATGTACAATTTTAAATTAAACACTTATTTTAAAGGACAGATTCTTTGTTAATTTCAAATTTCTGTCTAAAACGGTTCAAAAGTTTGGCCATATGCATCAATTTACATCAACTTTTGAGACACCCTTTAAAATTTTAAATATTTATAAATGTAATTATACGGGACATAGTAGTGGAGATTCTGTCTAATTTTCAAGTGTTTGTCTATAATGGTTCAAAAGATAGGGCTAGATAGGTTAAATTATATCAATTATGGGGACACCCTTTAGTTTCCAAATTTAAATTATATACTTGATGTTATAAAGGACTGAGATATACAGGTTCTTTGTAAATTTCAACCGTCTCTCTGTAACGGTTCAAAAGTTCTGCAATATACATCAAATAACATCAATTATTGGGACACCCTTTAACTTCTAATTATAAATATTTAATTTCTGATTATAAATATTGGACATTCTGTCCAATTTTTAAGTGATTGTCTACAATGGTTAAAATGGCTCATATATTTAAATTGACGTCACATATGGGGACACCCTTTAATTTTTAAGTTTATTTTTTTTATTAATTTCTGTTATTGGCAGCTATAGTGATATGCAGTTTTTTAAAATTTTAAAAGGGTGGCCTTTACGGTTCATAATACACGTAAAAAACACGTATGTTGTATGGGGACACCCTTTAATTTTCAAAATTCTGAACTTTTGAAAATTTTTAAAATCGGTTCAGAAATGACTGAGTTCTGCGGGCACAAACATAAAAAAAAGCAACATTTAGACGAATTGATAGCCTCCTTCTTTTTTTGTTGCCGGTTAATAATAAATGCACTCCCAAAAAAAATGGTGCTGCAAACTTGGTAGCACTTTTTATTCTTGTTAGCGGGAATATTTATAAAACTCTACAATAATTTTATAAATTTATATAAATTTTTGAATTTTATATCAACCTTAATTCCTGACTTACTACCCAGCGATGGGTACCCATATATAAAGTAAATAAATAAAGCATATCTGAAGCACTATAAAATAAAGATGAGGACGTGGCGGGCACTGCTATTCAATTACAAAGTTTTGACATTTTTGTTATACCTAAAAAAAACCTTGCATATTTTTAGGAGTTTAAGTAATTTTACAGTAAAAATCAGTTAAAACTAATAATTTTTGAACTGGCAAAAAAAACCTTATAAAAAGATAAAAATATTTAATAACATTTTGCCATTTATTATAGAATTCATAAATCATATTAACATTTGGTGGTTTTATTATTTTTATAAACAGACAAAATAAAAAATAATGATAAAAAGTAATGTAACTGTAATATTTATTGAGGCATAAAATTGCATTATTTTTTTTTTTCTAGCACAAGTCAAAAACAAGCACATCTAAAATTACCCAACAAACAACTTAATAAATTTAAAGGACGAAAAGTATTTATATTGAGTTTTTCTTCCAAATTTTCTTCTAAAAATAGGCATTTAATTTTATATCTAGCGTTTTTTATTAATAAATTTAGAACAAGTTAAATTTAAAGGCGGCAAGATTATTGATTTCAAGAAATAAGCTTTTCTAATTCATTTTGATGATTTTACACAATACAGTTAAAACCACTGTCTTGTTGCCTTTTTAAGGCACATACGCATTGCTCAATAACGATTGTCTGATGGATTGCTTAGCTCCTAATCACTTACAATTACGTACCGACATTTACAAGTAATTTTTTTATGTTACAACAAAAAAAAAAAATTTGTATAAATTAAAGGTTTTATTTTTTTTTCAGATAAAAATTTAATTAATTTTTTAATTAACTCAATTATATATTTAATTAAGAATGAATAAAATAATATTTCAATTAAGTAAATAATTGAATTTGTTTTTAGAAATTTAAATAAACTTGTATTCGAAACTAATTAAAACCTTTAATTGGTGTAAGCTCTGTAATTCTGTGTGAGTTCTAGTAGTAAACAAAATATGCTTTCCTCACTCACAATGTAAAGCTTTAATCACTTGCATTTTTACCTCAAAGCAGGAAGAAAATGAACTCCACTATCACTCTACAAGCAATTAAAGGAGGATATAAACTACGACTTAGCTGTAGTCAAATGGTTGAAGCAGCTATGTACAACATTAACCAACTAAAACTGTAAAGCCACGCTGACAGTCTTTTGTGATTCTACGGAAAACAATTTCAGAATTTTATAGCTATAAATACTGGATATGGCATGTTTCTTTTTTTCCACTACCTCTTTTGCGAGACTTCCACAAGGCATCCACCTCTCCCACGATTTACACAGTAGTTTCCCTGAGCAACTACTGTAGAAATTTTTATAGTGATGGGCAGCAGAAGTAAATGAATTCGAAAGTGAAAGTCTACAACTAACAAACTTTGCTAACCTAACTTAACTACTATACGCTAAACTTGTTAAAATAATAATGGCGGCGGAAGCGTTTCTGAGTCCCGCACATTAACAGCTTTAAACTCTCTCTATCTCTATCTCTCCATCTCTGTCTCTGACTCTGACCTGTCTCTATCTCTTTTTGAAAATTGACTAGTAGTTTAGGTTTGTTATTACTGAGTCCCATCAATTAAAGCGTCAAAACAGAATCATTCCTAGGAAGTTCATATGTTCCAGAAAGTTGTTTATTGAGATCTTGGGTTCATTTTTGTAGTTGATTGTTTCCTTGAATTTTGAACGGTTTGCTACCTATGGACCTGAACAGGGAAAAAAAGGTAAAAAAAAATTAAATTTTTTAAAGTTTTTTGCGATTTTGACCTTGAAGATGAAGTTTTTTTGATTTGATATGTTCAGAATTTTTGTTCTTTATGACAAGAGCTACAACTTTGCCTCAGAGAGTATATCAAAATTTCAAACGGTTTGCAAAATATACGCTTGAGTAAACGATCACTTTTTTGCAAAAATGACATCGAGGCCCCACATCTTTAAGGGCCCATAAAAAAACCTGGAGGACTTTGGGCAAAACTGGGAGACAGGGGTCTTTTTTTTTTTGGTCTTTTATGACGTAGTGGTGTCCGTATATGGTTATTTTGTCATGACTTAAAAAATTACACAGTGTGTAAATTAATATTGCCACTAATATAAAGCTGTATAAATTAATTCACTATAGTTTGGCCCAAATTAAGAATTTTTACTTTGGTTTACAGCTCCTAGAATTATAATCAATTACACCGATTCCACACATATCCCTAATTTCGTTTGCTTTCTTTAGACATGGATATCATCTTTTAATTTACTGGCTTGTCTGAAGTTAACATTAAAAGCCAACCTTCTTTTTATTCGTGCAAACATGACACCAGACTCTGCTAGAGTAGTATTGCCCCTCTTTTATATTATAAAAATTAAAAATTAAATAAAAATTAATCGGACTTGGCTTGATAATGATGTCCTCACATCGAAATCGCTCATCAACCGTACCAAACAAACAGCCATTGACGATGCACAGTGCTTTGCTAGATATAACGAAGGTAGAAAAATAGAAGAAGTTTTCAGATATTGAAATTTGGACACGATCAAAAAATAGTTTAGTTAAGAAAAATACAAATTTTTGAAAACAAATCAGTGCAAGGACATGCCTACCTCCCATATGTCCTGAAACTGAAAAATTTAAGTTTAGCTTTAATAATACCTGCAAAATTACAAAATGTGGTCATGCTGATACACATACAACTGGCAACGTGTGTGTAAATGTTTATTCAAATTGGAGCAAGGACTTATGGTCTTGCTTTATATCCTTTTTTTTAAACGCTATATTACATAAAAAAAATTGTCCGCTCGTAACTTGGTATGTAAATTGATAATTAAAAAATATATATCTATCCAAATTTCGGTTCAAGCGGATTATTAATGTGCGAAATAAAAAAAAAATTTATTTACATTTTAATAATTATAAATTTACGCATTTCAAAGAACCCATTATTTTGATTAGTGGTGTAAAATTGGCACTCATTTTTTAATACGCTGTTAGATAAGAGTATTAACTAACAAAAAAAAGAAAAAAAATATCAAGCATAAATAATTTTTAATTCTAAAGCCTGGTACTCTGTTCAGTTTTTCATGCGGAATACTGTCAAACTACATACATAAAAAATTCTTATGAAAAAGTCATGAAAAAATGTTGCAGAAGTAGTATTCTGTTTTTACTGTGGAAAAACATGAAATGTTTCTGGCAACATTTTATCAAAACTGTGAAATAAAGCAAATGAGCATTATTTCATGTGGAATTTCTTTGTAAAATTTTTTGTGGAAAATTTTTTAAAACAATGTGATATATTTAAAAGCAATAACATCGTAAAATTCTTCCAAATCGCGAGATAGGTACAACATTTTATATGTAAAATTTTCGTTGTAAAATAATACATGTTGCTTAACATTTTCGAACACAAATTCGAACAGAGTATTAGGCTTAAGTAATAAAAAATAATTCAAAGCAATAAAAATATTTTTCTTTTTTTTTGTAAATATGTATGTATATGTATACAAAATTATATATCTTCATTTAACCACAAATATATTTATGTAAATACTTGGAAGCCAAATTTCGAAGTGGTTTTTTTTAAATTGATTTTTTTAAATTATTTTCGTGACACACCTTAAGCTCATTTTGCTGTTAATTGATTTTTTATAAAATTCTCAGAGTTCAGCGAACTCTAGTGGCGGCAGATGCAATCGGAAAAAATATTTTCGTTAACATTTATTTCAGATATCTTATACTCCTTCAAAAAACTGTATCTAAACAAATTTAAATACAATTTTTTTTGTGATTTTGTGCCATGGGTCCAAACATAGTACCACTGTCTCTACGAAAGGTATATCAAATGACATGTTTTCAGATGTGATATTTATATACCAGTTCAAATAACAACTAAAAACCTTATAGAAGTACAAAGTATATTTTTTTAAAAAAATATCTTCCCTTACTTCAATTAACTTACAAAACAGACAACAAATGTCACTGGTCATAAGTCTACAATGACGTTAAAAAAAAATGTATGACAAAACAAAAAACTTTGTTCTATAATATTAAATTAAATGTATTTTTATGGCTTACCTGGCAAATTTCAAATTATAAGAGACTCTGCTGTTAGCCAAGAGTTAAGAGCAGAGTAAGTGATGACATAAAAAAAAAACAAAAGCTAAAATAATTTAATTTAATTTATGAGAATAAATATAATAACCTTTATTTTTTTATAATCCCACCAAAAAATAGGAAACAGCAACGAGACAATAAATTTAATAGATATTAAAAATGTCGCTTTAAATACTCGTAATTCAATCAATAAATTTATGGTATTTTTTTAACAAATTGAAAAAAAAAATATTTTCATTTTTTTTTATTAAGCTTTTCTTAATTCTTCTTTTTTTCTAAATCTTCTTTATGCTTTTGAAATCCTTTATTTTGATTTTCTATATTTTTTTTATGCAAAAGACGAGGAAAAAACAGTAGAAAAAAAACTACACAGGATATGCATTGAACTGTACGTACGAGTTGTATGTATGTATGGACTGAATGTTTATTTGTTTGTACGTATAAATGTATGGTTATAGCTACCTACCTATATACATATGTACGTATCTAGATGTTGACTTTCTATTGTTTTAGTTGATTTATTTTTCAGTCTTGTCTGTCAAATGCTTGGAGACCTTGAAAATTTTTCGAATATGTTCTCTGCAACGGAAACGGAAATAACTTTAGACAAAACAAGGTTTTTGACACTGACAAACTACATTTAATAGTTTTACTTATAAAATGTTTTTTTTTTATCAGGTACAAAAAAGGGAATGATTTCATTATTAACTTGACTTTTGATGACCGTTACAAGGACAGCAATGATTATTACTTCGTTTTATATATATGGAGATCACAGTCTGTAAGGGATGCTTTAAAATGAAAGACAAAAGGTTGAATATTATTTAAGTAAAAAATTGAAATTAATATGAATTTATTACAATAGTCTTTGAAAAATCCACTGGCAAAATGTAGAAATTTAGAAGAGGAAATGAAGCATGTACGTTAAAATATAGGCGGTCCTCAACTCTTTTATTTTTTTCTTAATACTTAACGCTATTTTATTGTAAATAAAATTTTAAGTTATTGTTTTAAATAATTATTTTTAAATATATTACTTTCAGCATTATTCTACCTTAGCTACAAGAGTTTGCTATCTGTTTCCTTGTTTCCATTTTCTTAGTCTAAGGAAACCAAGACTTATTTTTTTTTTTAACTTTACTACTCCGTGCGATTCGGGTTATGATCCGATGATTCGTCTTTTGCTGTTTTATTTCCTGTTTTCTAAAACACTTAAGTTTTCATCATATTACTCAATTGAATGCAAAAATCCTCTTCAGATTGGTTTTTTCGCAACAAAAGTCGTTCAATATAGACTGATTTCAATCCGGGTGAATTTTGCCACACCCATTCATAAAAAATACAATACACTTGGAAGAAAAGTATGGCCAACCTTTAAGTCGAAAACGCACGCTATTCTCACATCAAAAATGTTTTAGTTTATATGCAAGCTACGACGCCTACTGTTACCATATAATCTATTTTTTTATAGAATATACGTACTAACACGATAATAATTTTTTATGGGAGGTCACACTCCCACTATACTAATCCAGTCTATGTTTTGCTAGACAATGCACATTAGTATGAGGGTTACTTATGCAAAGTTTGAAAACTGTAACTAATGTAGTTCTCCAATTTTACACTTTGTATAGGAGCTACCACGCCCGCTGTCCAATCCAGTTTGCCTTTTGGTCGGCTACACGCATTAGCATAGGGGTTACTCGTGCAAAACTTGAGCTTTCTCACTACGTATAGGAGGTACCACGCCCACCATTCTAATTCAGTCTGTGTTTCTCTACACAATGTATCTTAAGATGGCGGGTACTTATGCAAAATTCCAAGACGCTGCATATTGCAGTTCGCTAGATACAGGATAATAATTTTTGACTTTGTATGGGGGTACCACGATCACTGTCCGAATCCCGCCTATGTTTTTGTAGAGTATTCGCATGGATATGTGGTTTAATGTTACCTATTTTTAAGACCATACCTATTATAGAACTCTATGTAAACAATAATAATTTTTCAGTTTGTATGGGAGGTACCCCGGCCACTGTACCCATGCCTACTGTATTTTGGTATATTATACGCATTTGCACAGGTATTACTCATGCAAAGTTTCAAGGCGGTATCTGTTGTGGTTCGCCAGGAATACGATAATAATTTCTCACTATGTATAGGAGGTACCACGCCCACTATTCCCATTCAGTCTGTGTTTACCTAACCTATGTACGTTAATATGATCGTAACTGGTGTGAAATTCTAAGGTGCGACCTATTACAGTTCTCTAGATACAGGATAATTTTTTTTCACTTTGTATGGCAGGTACCACGCCCACTATTTCAGTCCAAAGTATCTATCTTTTAACTATGTATGTTAATATACAGGTTACTGGTGCAAAATTTCAAGGCGCTACCTCTTACTGTTACCAAGCAACACGATGATAAATATTTACTTTGTATGGGAGGTTCCACGCCCACGTTGAAAATCAAGAAATACAATAAGTACCTTATTTTATCATTCGTATATCCAATAACAAACTTTAAAAATTACAGAAAAATCGGTTCACTGATGTAGGCAGCTGTAGCTTTCCGTCAAACATACAAAAAACATACATTTTGTGCTTTATATATAAAGATAGATAGATTCCTATACATTTAAGAGGTTTAATTTTCAAGTGACTTGAGAAATCGACTTAACTTATTTTGAATCAGATGAGGGTCTTCATCAAAGTAAAAGGCATTACTTTTGTGCCGTCTGCTTTTTCACTAGATATAAAAGATCTTGTGATCAAGACACCTGACATTTGAATCCTTCCGCAGATAGTTTAAATCGTGATTAATTCGATGATGGAGAAACACATCACAGCAAAAATATTTTCACCAATAAAAGGTTTTAATTGGTTTCAGATTAAAATTTAATTAATTCAATTAATTTTTTAATTAGAATATTTTTTGCTTTTCAAATATGTATTTGAATCAATTAAAAAAATTAATTGATTGATAATTTTATGGGATCATTTTCGCATTTATAGCTTAATATTTTTGATTCCCTTATTCCGATTAATACCTACAGCTAAAGCCATTTATGTTAAACTTAGTGGTACATCTAAGGGGTAATTTTTTAATAGCTCTTGGATTTGATTATAAAAACAGAAAATTTAGAGACATGTCGGAAATCTTTATTTGAATCGATCGAACAATCGATCGAACAATCTATATAAGTCAATGTTTAAAGATGATTTCATGTAAATGTTGACTTCGGCTTATACGCTGGTTTCAATTTAGGCATACTGTCTCCAACATATTAGCCGGTATTTCACAAATAAATTCCTCAAGATTGGCTTCCAGTTTATCAACCATTGCGGATTTGGCCCTATAGATATCAGTCACCACAAAAATAGTCTAAAGGCGTTAAATCGCACTATCGAGGCGCCAAAATTGAACGGCCCCAAATACAAAATTAATTGTTCACTCAACTCGTCTGTCAATTAGGCCATTGTCGCGTGTTGTATTGTTGAAACCACATGTCAGCCAAGTCTAGCTCTCCCATTTTGGGTAAAGAAAAATAGCGCTCGTCAGCAGAGGATACAGCTGCTTTATTTTCCTCTGTCCGCAGTCAACGTATGCGTGTTAGTGGTTTAATCTCCCATAATGTAAATTTGGGTGAAATTTAGTCACAAGATTCCAAAAAAAAATATATTTAGCGTTGATGCCGATTTTTTTGGATAAATGGGTGTGACGACAAACAAAATTGTCGATTTGGAACGGTACCAATCTACATTAGATTCAACAGCGTCTAATGCAACTCCCGAAAAAATCACTCTGTAATGTGGATTTTGGGCTAGCGTCATCATCGGTGTATATTACTTTGAGAACAACGTTGGCTTGGTCATCACCATCAACGACGAGTCGATGATTATCAAATTCTATTGGCCTGACTTGAATGATATAAACATCAGCTGCTTAGGTTATTAACAGAACAGAGTTTAATGCCAAACAGCTCATACCACATGCGGAAAACATCGAAAGCATGTTATATGTATGTTACCTCGATTAGTTCACCCAATTTTATTCGTCGGTCACCATTGAATATCGCAGATTTTACCTAACTATGGTTAATCATTTATGACCGCGCAAATATAAAAAGGGATCTAAGGGTAAAAAAAGTAAAATCTACGGGAGAACCGTTTAAAGTTTAACCATTTTTATGAGTATAAATGCTGTTAACATATCTATTATGACTCCGAAATTACCGATTATGACAGATTTTCTATTTTTATCGGTGCTCAAACTACACACTGAGAAATTAATTTTTCGACCACGGAAAAACTTCGTTGGGGAGTTGGGGACCAATTCCATTTCATTTCTTACTTAATTTTACCACAGAAGGTCGCCCAAACTGATCTATTTATGATCAAAGAATGAAGTGCACGATACACTTTATTGACCGAGCATTCAATCATCTGCCAGGGTTGTTCGTTTGTAAGTCGATTCATGGTTAAATTATAAAATATTATATAGATCATTCTAGTGACTCAAATAAAGATTTCTTACATTTTTCTAAATTTTATGTGTCTAATTTTAAATCAAATATTTTTATACATAAAGAAAACAGTAATTTTTCAAGGACTCATTTTGTTTTTTTTTTTCAACGTTTAACTAAATTTAAGATTTTCTTAACCATTTTTGGGGCTCCCACATAAGAACTAAAAAAATTATATTGTATTTCTTTCCAGGATTATAACACCCCCAACTTAAGATTGTTAAATTTTTGATAACAATAATTCTTATTTAAGTTTAACATTTTTATTAAATCCTTAAACTTATTATAACACTTCTGTTTTCTATTTCTTTTTATATTTTTTTTATTTTTCTATTACATAAGAAAAGCTAAAATGAAAAATACCATCATAAAGAGCTTAAAAATGAAATTTTCATGATGCATATTTTTCGTCCACCCGCCCATTCTATGTAAATATTTTTACCAATTAAGTTTAATCCTTTAAAAAAGTCATTCAACCTTATAACTTCTAACTGCAAAACAACAGGACTCACCTACATCCTGAAACAAGTGGCCAAATCAAGACAGACATATACATATAAACTAATACAAATGTAGAAAGACTCATACATAGACAACTTGGTGAGCACACGAAAACGGATATAGGGATACATGGCAGACAAATCGAAAAGACAAACAATTGAAATATTTTTCTTTAGAATTCTATACAGTTTTAAATATTTTTGTATTTTTTGCTCCCATTTTATGTTTTTATTCTTTTTTCTTTCTTTTTTCTTTTATAAAGAGAAGACAGTATGTATATGAAGAATAGCAATAAAAACAATAAAAGAAATGTCACAAAAGCTTCCGGCTATGAAAAGCAAAAAAAAAACAAGAGACTCTCTATATACAACTTGTAGAGTTCTAAGGAGTGTAAAGAGGATGCAATGCATAAGCAAACTGTTTATTTAAAGGATTTAACAGTAGGAGGATATTCAAATGTTAGAATGTTAGAAAGCAGGAGTTAGCAAGAAATGATGTGTCAATATTTTCTCGACTTTTTTTTTGTTTGTGTTTTTTGTTACTTTCTTTAAAGATACAGAAACCAACAAATTTATATTAAATTTTCAATGGTTTTGCAAGAATTCGTTAGAGACATTTTATGTTATTCGATTTTTATGTTGTAACACTTCTAGACAGTAAAGTGCTGCAGTTGCTGATAAATCTTTATTTTTCTTTATTTTTTTTTTTTTTTGGTTTTTTATTTGTTTATATGTAGTTCTGAAAACATATCCATCTATATATGTATATGATTCAAAAAGGCAAGTGGACAAAATGAAATGAATGAAAACAAAAAAAAGCGAAAGGAAACAGCAAGTAACGTCTGAAGATTTTCAAGGACATTTGGTAGGGAATACATATGTGTAAAAGTAAATGTGTGTATATAGTAACATATATGAATACGAGTTCCAAGAATCTCAAACAAAAAAAACAAAAATATTTATAAGTAAAAACACCAAGAAAGGGAAAGTAGTAAAAAAATTAAAACTCTTACAAATGTAACAGGAAGCGGAAATTGTTGATTCTCAACTATAAAAAAATTATTAACAATTACATCTAAAATATAAAACAATTTTCATATCCACTTCTATAAAAAAATAACTGAACCCCTACCTATTTTTTATTAATAAAAAAATAAAACAAAAACCTGAACCCCTGCCTATTTTCAATTAAATTCCTAATTATACAATAATTATCTCTTTAACAGAAATAAACCAACCTCCTTTTTAGTTTCTGCAAAAACAATTTTACTTGATTTACTTTCACCACTGATTATGTTAAACAGAGATAGAATATTATACATTCCTGATTAACTAGAAAATTATATACTTTACAGTAAAAAAAAATAATACACAAAAAAATCAAATAATTATGCGCATAAAACTGCTTTAGAAACAACATTTTGCTTAAACTTTAGTTGAACCAGCTTATTTTCTTAACACACAAACAGCATCCTGTGCTAAAGGACGAATCACAAATTCTGTTTAAAAACGCTTTAAAAAAAACAGCACAGCACAATATACAGATAAACTTGTACATTCCTTAATAAGGAAAAAATTCCCGCAATAACCACCACCATCAACGCCGTGAGTAACAATCGCGGAGTAGGGTTTTTTTTCCTAAAACTCATTGTGAAAAACACAATTTTTTTTTTTTTGAATTTTTCCCCAAGAAAATGAGGAAAAATTTTAAAAGCTAAAGCAACTCAACAACCTCCTTAACGAATGTATAAACATTATAAAAATTTAAGAGAATTTTATTTCATATTTTTCTTGTTAATATTTCTAAACTACAAGAGCACAAAGCTTTCAATAAAGCACTTTCTTAAAAGCTGTTGCAAGATTTAAAAAGAGTAAGAATCCTTGGCAAAAGGATTTTAGAAGACGAAGAAAGCATTACTCTTTATCATTAGATCTATTCAAAAACACTTTTAAGTTATAATTTTTAAAATATTAGGCTGGTGCTGAAGCCTTTTTGCTTTCTTATAAAAAATAAAAATTTAAATTCTAAAAATTTTAACGGGCAAAAATTACACAGTGCAACAAATAAAAACTTTTTGGAAAATACACGAACTTTACAATATAAGTTCGATTCTATTACACACTGTGTAATTTTTTAAGTCATAGCAAAATAAACATATACGGACACCACTACGTGATAAAAGACCAAAAAAAAGACCCTTGCCTCCCAGTTTTGCCCTAAGTACTCCAGTTTTTTTTTTTTGTGGGCCCTCAAAGATGTGGGGCCTCGATGTCATTTTTGCAAAAAAATGATCATTTACTTAAGCTCATATTTTGCAAACCGTTTGAAATTTTGATATACTCTCTGAGGCAAAGTTGTAGTCATAAAGAACAAAAATATATAAAATAAAAAAAACTTCATCTTCAAGGTCAAAATCGCAAAAAACTTTAAAAAATTCAATTTTTTTACCTTTTTTCCCCTGTTCAGGTCCATAGGTAGCAAACCGTTCAAAATTCAAAGAAACAATCAACTACAAATATGAACCTAAGATCTCAATAAACAACTTTCTAGAACATATAAACTTCCTAGGAATGATTCTTAACACCGTTTAGGTAGCGCTTAGGTAGCTAAAAAATTTTCGGGAAATTTTTCACTTTTGCGGCTACCTAAGCGCTACCTAAACAGTGCCTCAGAGAGTATATCAAAATTTCAAACGGTTTGCAAAACATGAGCTTGAGGAAATGATCATTTTTTTGCAAAAATGACATCGAGGCCCCACATCTTTGAGGGCCCATAAAAAAACCTGGAGGAGTTTGGAAAAAACTGGGAGACAGGGGTCTTTTTTTTGTGTTTTATGACGTATTGGTGTCCGTATATGGTTATTGTTTTCCGTGTTGCACTGTGTTATCAAAGGTTAAAAAACCCCTGTACTCAGTTTGGTGAAATTGGTGACCAATTTTTTTTTTTATGGGCCTCTAGAGATTCTAAAATCCTTGGACCCTTCAAAAAGAGCTGTCATCAGTTTAATATCTCATTCAAACTAATTGACAGCACTTAACTTTGTTCAGCAATAATGTAGCCAAATATTCGTTTAATAAATTTTATAGCAGAAAAATAATTTATGCCAGAAAAATAATTAATTCCTGCACTTTTGTTGAAAAAGGAATACATTTTTTTTTTTACTTTTTCAATATAATTTACAGGGACTCTTGATTTCTCACTAACAATATATGTAACGTTTCTAGTAATGTATCCATTTAATCGGGGTTTGATTTTATTCGAGCAAATAATTAATCGATTAGGCAATTTAAATTTTCGTATATTAATCGATTAAAGTTTTTATATTAATCGAATAACTCGATTTATTGGCGCATATTTAAAAAATTTCTATCCAATGAGAAAAGACAACCATACAGAAGTGATTAATAATATATTTTATAAACGAAAAGTTGTAGATGATTTTTAAAAATGTTTCATTGATTTGTTTACTTTTTCCGTTATGCGGAAATGGTGAGAAAACCGTTATAAACATAATATTTTTTAGGGACATGTAGGGAATCTTTGTAGTAAAAGGAATTATAAAATTGATGCTTAGACACAGGCAGTTTACAGCTTATAAAAATGTGGGGGCTGAGAGTAGCTTTCAAACAATATCCTCAGAAAAGCTGGAACGCCAGGCACTAGGTTTCGAGCACAAGTAGCACACAAAAAGAATAAAACACACAAAGGTTAGGTGTTTTTTTCAAAACTACCAAAAAATACAATTTACTTTCCTTTTATTTCTCACAAATTATTGTCTTAAAAACCAACCGACGAACATTATTGAAAAATTATAATTTAAATGAATGCCAACGATATGGCAAAAAGACATCCAAAAAAATTATAAAAACACGGCGAACAATATTAATCGAAACAATATTAATCGAAACATACAAAATAACTAAATCAAAAAGCGCGTCTTCCACTATGATAAAAAAAGTATATAAACCCAAAGGATGATGAATAAGCGGCAATTGCTAATAAACGTCAAAAACTTCCACTAGCTTTGGCATCAATCTCAACCACAAACCAGGTATGAAACATCATCATTGTTCAGACGTGAACAGTTTATCTATTAATAAGGTCTGAATTATGTGGCACATAAATAGTTAGTAAAAATTTTAAAAACAAACGTTAAGTATGTTCATATTTTTTATAACGATGTTCATAAAATGAATGAAAAATTTGGGAAAAAAATCGTGTTCTTCTGTTTTCTCTGTATATTTAATAAGCACGTCTAGGTTATAATTATTCTTAAACGAACAAACAAGAAGTAAAAAATCAGTAAAAATTGGAGATCTAAATAGAAATTTATTTTAGTCAATTTATCGATTAATCGATATAGTTTGTTCAAGTTATTTCTTAATCGAAAATTTGTAATTTGTCTTACTCGAAACAATTAATCGGTTTAAAATTTTACGAATAATCGAGCGAAGATTGATCGACTCTAATGGCTAGGCACCTTAAATAGCACTTTCTACTTTAAAAACAGCAGTTTACTAACCTCTACCTTACTTGCATTTGAATCTTGTTTGTTGTTGTATTTCTTGGATTTTTTTTTTTGTTGTTTTTCAAATAAAATTCTCTGTAAATTTTGGTTCACAAAAATTTTTCAGTTGTGTACAATTGGCTACAATTTTCCCTTATATATTTTCCCATATATGTACATACATACATACATACATACATACATACATACATACATACATACATACATACATACATACATACATACATACATACATACATACATACATACATACATACATACATACATACATACATACATACATACATACATACATACACACATACATAGAAGTCAAGAAGAAAATGGCGAAAAAAAAATAATAAATGTTTCTAATCTAAATATATTTAAAATATTTACTACATGTAGTCAAGCTCCAATGGTCCTCAAAGAGACCCTTAGTGGGTTGGCCAATAAGGTGCTCAGATATAAAAAAGGAGCTTAAGCCAAATAACTTGCACACAGTGCCTGGAAGAGGCTGAGACAATAGCGAACATAGTGTGTGTGAATATCCAGCACTGGCTAGCATAAGACTTAGACACCACTAGCAAAAAAGTTTTAAATGTGGATGTCATGGGGAACTAAGCCTTGGACTATCAATTACTAAAAACTCCCTGGTAAGAAAAAAAAGAAGGGCGACAGTTACTACTCGATAGACTGAAATTACTGAAGTCAAGAGCAAAGGCACGACACTCAGTGGAAGTAAGGTGGCCTATAATCATTGAGGACGGAAACGGGTCGAAAAGGGATCCATTAAAGTAGTGGTTTGCTGCGATATCACCCCTACATCAATAATAACAAATTATATGACACATCTTGCTACAACGATTTTTTTAAGAAAATATTTTCACAGCGATGAAAATAGTTTGTAAAAATTTTAACAGCAAAAAATTAAATTTAGTCTGTAGTTGTTACTGTCAAAGGCAACACAAACAAAAATTTGAAGAAATTTGTTGGCAACAAAAAAATTTGAAGAAGGGCGACAGTTACTACTCGATAGACAGAAATTATTGAAGTCAAGAGCAAAGGCACGTGACTCAATGGAAGTAAGGTGGCCATTAAAGTAGTGGTTTGCTGCGATATCCCCCTACATCAATAATAATAAATTATATGGCACATCTCGCTACAACGTTTTTTTTTTTTTCTAGAAAATATTTTCACAGCAATGAAAATAGTTTGTAAAAATTTTAACAGCAACAAATTAAATTTAGTCTGTAGTTTTTACTGTCAAAGGCAACACAAACAAATATTTGCAGAAATTTGTTGGCAACAAAAAAATTTGAAGGCGACAAAAAATTTCCAAAACATAAATTACTTTTTTTAGAGCATTTAACTATTTTTAACTATATTTACTCACAAAAAATTTTCAGGCGATCAACAAATTGTTTTGACTTAATTCTTATTTAGTCAAATAAATTTCTCAACTTAAGAGTAACTTTAGCTCATCTAAAATTTGGGTTAAGGTGTCCTGATGGTGCTAAATTGAGCACTTAGCGAAATGGCCATCGAAACTAGCTTATTTGGGTTAATAGGACGCTATTAATGAAAAATTAAAAATATATTTAAGTTTAAGAAAACAATGTTTAAAAATTCAGGGCGACAAAATGTCATAAATATCTCTCATTAAAATTTTAATTAATATTTTTAGCGACAATTAAAAAAAACATAATTTTCGCATAAAAATTGCAGCCAACTATTAGAAGTTTTTATTAAAATTTATACAATAATTTTTACGTTTTTATGAGAAAATTACAATACAGATAAGATTAAAAACAAAAATAAGCAAAAGTTATTTATCCTTTAAGTTGTTTATTTAATTTTAACTTATAATTTATAATTGTTACTGTTAAATAAGTCCTAAAAGCTCTTTTTCATAACAACCAAAACATTTTCTAACTACTCTTATATTTGTGTTAAAAAAGGAAAACTTTATTAACTCTCTTTTTCTCTCTCTCATTTTTTAGTATAAAAAACAACAACATAATGTTCTCTCTACTGCTAAGTACTCATATTAGCCAAAGCAGCAGCACCGACAGCAAAGAAATTTATTATTATTCATTTAATTTTCCACATTAACGCAATGCCAGATAAAAAAATTCCCACACACACATGCATACAAGCAAAAGAAAACATACATTAAAAAGGAAAAAAATGAAAACAAGAACAAGAACAACATTTGTTAGAAAATTTATATTCTAGTATGTTTTATATAAGTATGCCTCATTGTTACCAAGTAGCCAAGCCAAGCCTACTCACACACAGCCAAAAGAAAATGATGCAACAAGGCCCACTATACACAATTTTCTAAACCAATCGCAACACATTTTACGGCTCGTCTTTTGATTCGGTTGGCGACGCATATAATGCGCGCGAAAAATTCACACACAGCATGAATTTAATAGAAGCGTGTGTATTTGTATGTGTAAATGTGTTCTAGAAAAAAAAAATATAGTTAATGTTGCAAATCAAACAAAGGTATGAGAAGGATTGCAAATGTTTTACAAAAAATATGGGAGTAAGAGAGACAGAATAAATAGTATGAGGCATATTAAAACAATAACAACAAAGGCAATCACTAAAAAATAATTAAATGTAAGTAGTTGTTGTCGTTGTTATTGTTGGTGGAAAAAAAATGTTGAGGGTTAAATTCATGTATGGACAGATTGACGTATGAACAACATTAATTGTGATTTAGAAAACAAATTGCTGCCTACATTAAGGGGTCCACCATTTTTATTTAAGCCTAAGAATTCATTTCATATTAGTTTTTCAGCTGAATTTTTTTGTTAAAGACAACTGTAGTTATGAATAACTTTCATTTTAACTTTGGCATTTCAAACTATTTTTAGAATTTTTTTTCTAGCCCTTTGGTTTGAATAGAAATATTAAAAAAAAATGCCATTGTGTTGAAAAGAAAGAAGAAAAGAGGTTGAAAAGACATTCTAAGTAATGTCTATTCATTTTGGATATATTATACCTTTTTTAAATACCTTTTTTAAGAAAAAAAAATTGAAAGAAGGAAAAACCTAAAAATATATTTAAACGCATTTTTTAATATAAAATTCTGGTATAATTTTCTGTAAATTTTTTTCTGCGAATAATTAAAAAATAAATTTTAAGTTTACAGAATTTTTTAATTACACGATTTTTGCAGCTATAGCTGAAAGGCGACTTTACAAACATTACTATACTGATAAATTAATAAATAAAATAAGGACCATTGTGTTACTGTTGTTTCATTTTTGGTATTTTATCAACAATAATATATCGACGAGCAAACTTCTCAAGGTTGCCAATGAAAAGCTCTCCCAATTGTGAATTTATGAAAGATGTTTTGTTCTCATTTTAAAGGGTCTTCCCTTTGAATGAAATTTTCCGTGGATATTTAATTTGTCAACGAAAATCAAATGGTAAAAAACGTGCAACATTAAGATAAAGGAAATCCCACAATTTCCAAAATAAATGACAAAAATCACAAAATTGGATTTTTTTAGTCATTTGCGCATAAAGTCCACATATGGACTAGGGGTCATGAAATACTTCCCGCAATAGGCGAGAGTATATATAGCTTTATTACGGCCGTATTATTTTTCCAATTCCAGCTTTGGAATTTTAGAACGTATAGGGTAAAGCCAAAATTACGATGTCAAATAGGTAAAATTTAAGGACCTTCATCTTTTACATAAACTTTGCTTAAACGTACGTACATATTGTTACGCAAAGATATAATATTTTTATATATACCTTAAGAAAAAATTTTTTTATTAAACAAATTAAATATACGGCCATTTTTAGGCTAAAATACACAACAATTCAATAATTTTGGAATTTTTAAATATAAAATCATCTAGTTTTTAACTCAGAAAAGGTTGAGATTTTTCCACAATATTTTTGAAATTTCGCTCTTAAAGTATGGTAAACAATTTATAAAAATTTACTGACAATTGTTTAAAATATTTAGAAAAAAAAACTGGACCAGGGTATCGAAAAATTAAAAATTTTAATTTTAAAATGCTTATAATTCGCTCTTGTGAAACATAATATACTAATTAAACCATAATTTTCTAGGTATTAACTGGACCTTTAAAACCATGTATAATTTTTTAGAAATCAAACAAAAATTGAAGATATACCAAGCTCTAAAAGAATTTGCAGGGGCGAGGTACCCAACTTTGAGACCACATAGCGCCAATCCTGGCAATTGGATGGTGTCCAAATTCAATATTTAAGCTCAAATACTCCTTTGCTAAATTTTGGATTAAAAATTGGATTAACCCTTTACAAATGGCGGAGTTATTAAAAAACAAAATTTAATTCTGCCCCACTGTGCACTGGCAACTGCGAGTGCTATAAGGCGATGATAACAAACTTCTTGCGGCCTGAATTTGATGTTTTTTTTTTCAATAGAACATATTACATGTCACATGCCACACAGCTCGTGTCCCACTGGATATTCTGTACGAGAGATTTGAGTGCACAGTCATGTCATGATGTGAACTGGCTACCGAGATCGACTTAATGATATTGAAGACGACAGCTATCATAATGATATTGATGTAGTCATCGTAAACTCTGACTTTGTTGTAGAAAAACCTATTTTTCTTTTATAAAATTATATAACTTTTTCTAAACATAATAAATATTTCCTCCAAAACTTTGTGTTTGTATATGAATTTGTGTGTAATTTATAATTTTGTGACATTTTCTTTTGTTGAATAAAATAAAATTATCGCATACAAATATAGAAATTAGCCTAAGTTGACTACAGCCACAACGGTGTAGCTTAGCTGGTTTCAAAATAGTCATTTACCTATAAACGTGACTGTTTTTAGTCGGTATCCTGATGCTGTCTGTGTGGTTAATACATCGAGGTTTTAAAACAGTGATCAATCGTATTTAAAAAAATATGATACTCTATATTCATATATTCATATATTAAAAATATGTTATGTTACATTCATGATTTTCATTTTCATAGAAATATTGAATTTTTTTTTTTAAATATTTCGAAAATTGTTTGAAATTTTTTTTTTGTAAAAATATCCTTTTTTTAATTTTTTAGTAAAATTATATTCGAAATTTTTTTGGAATATTTTTTAACATTTTTTATCGAAAATTTTTCTGTAAAAATATTTTCTTGAAAAAGTTTTGTAATTTTTTTTTAAATATTTTAAATTTTTTTTTTTTTAATTTTATTGAAAAAAAAAAATTAATTTATTTTTTGTTAAATTTTTTTAGTAAAATTATATTCGAAATTTTTTTGGAATATTTTTTAACAATTTTTTTCGAAAATTTATCTGTAAAAATATTTTTTTGAAAATGTTTTGTAATTTTTTTTAATATATTTTTAAAAAATTTTTATTTTTTTGATTTTATAAAAAAAAAATTAATTTAGAATGGTCAGACTAAAGCAAAAAAAAAGTACTTAAAAAAACTTCCTCATATTGTGCCTTTGAACTACTCCTGTTTAATGATTTTAATTAGATTCAGCTACAAATTTGATAAATTTTTAATTGATTCAGTTATATAATTAATTAAGATTAAGCTAATATTCATTATTTAAATAGATAATTGAATTAATTAAAAATTTAATTAAAGTCGTACTCGAAAGTATTTAAAACCCTAACTGCCTTAAATGCATTCAAAACAAAATTTCTGAAAGTATTTGTAAGAAAGAACTAAATCTTTCGATATTGTGAAACAGGCCGTTAATTGGTGAAAATAATTGCTTCTGTGTAATGAGTTACTGGGCTTCTTAATTTAAAACAAAGTTTTATGGGTGATTTTGCTTTGCATTAAAAATTACCTTCATATTTTTAACTACTATTCAATATAGCATCCAATGAGTTCGTTTTAACAGAACCATTTCTGCTCATATTTATTATTTTTGTTTGATTTATCATTTAAAATGTTTATGTAAGTTTTTCAAAAGAACGCCGAAAATTATTTAAAAAAATAACAAATAACAAATGTTCATGGTAGCCAGCGGTTAAAAAAAAAAATAAAAAATTTCGCGTCGATGACCATTTTAAATGTTATGTTTTGGTACAAGTACTATGGCATACATACACACGCAACATCAAAATGGTACCCTCATATCATACTCTTCAAACAAATATATTTATTTTTTATCAAAAACGTATAAAAAACAAACCCGAAAAAACTTTTTGCTTAAAATATAAAAAAATAGTGAAAAACCGCGTCGTCTGTGTGTTTTGTTGTTTCTATAGCAGGGTACAAAAAAAAATTGTCGAAATTCAACAAATAAAATAACAAGAAAAAAGCAAAGAAGTCAACTACATTGCTATTCGAACAGCAATAACAAATACATCACACAGTGCTAGACACGGAAGTAGCAAACATCAGCAGCTGCAGGGACACCATCATCGGCATCACCAAACAAAATTCTACCAACTAACTACTCGTACAAATGCCTGTTTTATCATTTTCCACGATTTTGTTCTTTTTTTTTTTTTTGTTTTGTTTCTGCTTTTTTCGCTACATGAATCATTTGTGTATTTGTGTATGTATATCTTCAAATACTTATACATATTAAGAATATACTTGTATAACAACATATGAAAAATTACAAATAAAATTAAACAAACATAGATATTTTTTATTGTTCAAAAGAAACAAATCAAATAGAATAGAATGGAGTAACTGAAAATAAGGAAGGAAGGAGTAGAAATAAACTTAAAATTATTTATAAATGAATACAATTTAAATTAACTGCTACAAGAGGATTTAATTTTAGGAGACAACTGCTGAATTGACTTTTATTGAAAATAAAATATGACTAAACTATTTTTTAGAGAAATTCTAATTTAATTAAGTTAAGAGAATACATACATATACAATTAAAATAAAATAAAATAAAAAAGCCTCTTATTGTAAAGGAGATATTATTGATTATATTATTTATATATGATGATATTCGATGCTGATTGATATTCTAATAGAGTTTTAAAGAGAATTTCGTTCCATATAAATTGCAGTTATTTGTGCCCTAGTCATTTATTGAGCAGCCTTTCTAATAAAAGCTATATGCCCTTATCAATAAAAATAAAGTCTACTTTATTTAAAATTTTATATGAAAATTTTTGTCTTGAAAAATTTTGTCTTAAAGTGCACTCTAAATATACTTTATTTTTTGGATAACGGCATTAGCCTATAAATTGGAGACAATAATCTTCATCTAATTGAGTTTTATAAATTTATAATAGTATCATTAAAAATTATAAATTTTTAAAAGTGGGAAAAAACATAAAATACAATTAATATTACTCATACGCTTAGTGCTCAGCAATAAATGAATCGTTCAGCAATTTCGATGCGTTTCGGTTCTTTAAGGCCAGGCCGATGAAAAAGTTAAAAAAAGGGACAGCTGCAAACATTATTTTGAAAAAAAAAAATACCTTTACTTAAGACACTGAACATGCCAGTGATTTTTTTTAATCATTTGGAAACACTAACTTAAAAGTAGTTTTTGTAACCGCTTTTGTAAACGATTGCAGTTTTGGAACCATATAGAGGATTTGAGAGAGAAAGGACAGGTACAGTGAACAAGGTGAGGAAGCAACATCCCTTATAAGCAACACCTATACAACCAACTTTATTAGTTCAACTGTTCTGCAGAAGCAACTTATTTTTTTTTTTTTTTTTTTTTGTTTAATAAATATTCAAGTGAAGTTTGGGCCAATTCAGAAGTAAAATTAGCTGTTCACCACAACATAACCCCAAATTGTAAAAAATTCTGTTATCTGACTGAAATCTGACTGATGACATTTTTGGTCTTCAAAAGCTGGTGGACACAATTTTATAAAAGATATGCTATTTCTGTTGACACACAAACGCCTCAGATATCATGAAGTCAAAAGCAACACTTTGTTATGTTACACTTTTTGGAGTTCAGATGGACGAGTTAATACATTTGGTTCTAGAAGAAACTAATCTTAAATTCCGGTTTTAACTACTCTAAAAAGCATATAATGGCCTTGAACGAAATAAATCTAAGAAAAAATAAAATCAAAGACTTTCTTTACCTAACTTTGAATAAAGTTATTTACAAATATTCATAAAGAAGTAATATTTTTTTGAGAAGATAAATCTATAACAGCTGCAAATTCACCAAAATAATCGATTTCAGATATCGAAAGCCATCAGGTTATAGCTAGAAATAACAGAATTTGTTTTGAATTTTTGGGTTGTTGTTTATTTTTAGATTAATACTACAGGAGGCTTAATAAAAATAAACTTATTTTGTTATCTAAAGAATATTTTATATCTTTAAAGATCCTACTGTTCATAATGGCGTCATCTTCAAGTCGTTGAAATAGATATCAATATTCAAGCCCCGGGGGATTATTGTCTCGTTGACTTATATCACCTTGAATGTTTTCGGGGCATGTGTGCAACTATTCTCCCAGCCATATTCTAAAATTCCAACTTGTTGTATCGCTGTACTCTAAAAGGCGTTAATAGACGTATAAGCATTCACCCAATGAAAAAACAGTCAGAATAAGTTAATATGTATCACTAGTGCACATTCAAAAATGATTAATTAATATGTTGTGAGTCTGTAAATGGAACAGTTATGAACTCGTTTTTGTTTTAGAGACCACTTGTGAATCCAGCAGCCACATACTTGTAATTCGCTCAAGTTTTGAAAATGTATAACAAAAAAAAATGACGTGCACTCTTACATATTTTGACATTTTAAGTTTTAAATGCTCATTTTAAGGACATAAAAAGAGCACTTAAAAATAGAAAAAGGCTTTATTTAGACCCATATATTCTGCATCCTTACACCTATCTGCTATTTAGGAAGAGTTAAGTAGTAAACATCATCTATTGATCTAACCAAATTCAGATAAAAGAATACGAGCAATTTTATTTTATTCATCAGGATCCTATTATCTGCCTTCTGTTGTTTGGAACGAAGTATATCACCACCTAAAGCTTGTTTGTTTAAGTGATTCACCGAAATCTGTACCAGCTTATATTTGTTGTTGCTTCAACTCACATTTTTTTAGGCAACGAAAGATTCTTTTATCTTTTTACCCAAAATTAATTTAAAATTTAAAAAAAAAAAAAAATTGAGCTCGGAAAGCTCACAAAGTGACTAATCTAACGAAACTAATCATAGAGTTTAAACTTTTAACACCTTTCTTAAACGTGATTTTTCCTCTTTCTTGTTCCTCTAATTCGTATTAATACTCGCATATTAAGTTTTGTCTGTGTCTTTCTTTGAGGCCAGACGAGTACTATTTCCTTTCATTTTAAGTTGAATCGCAAACGCTGTAAATATAAATTTAACTAGTTTTAAGTGTATAGATTAAGAAATAAATACAAATAAAAAAAATGCCTTCAAGTTTTATCAAATAGTATTCGAATATACATAACTGCTATTTTAGAATATATCCTAAAGGATAACGAACAAAGTCAGCCAGATATAAACAATTAAAATAGCAAACCCTTCAATTCAACTATGATATATTAAAACCCAGTGTCTTAGATTGTTACACATACATATGTTGGTAATATTGTCAACTTGAAGAACTCAACTAGTTTTAAGTAATTGTTGGTTGCACAATTTTTAAGCAATTTTAAAAATAGATGATAAACAACAATAAATGATATGGAAAAAATATAATTATTATTATATAATAAATATATAATAATAATAATAATAATAATAATAATAATAATAATAATAATAATACAACGTATGATTAATATTAAATATTTTTTTAAACAGACATTACTCATACGTCGTGGGTCAATGCTTGATAAACATTATACACTTGAATTTGTATGTATTTAAATACTTGTTCTATATAAATGAAGATATAAAACAATCGTAAATAGTGAAAACTATGCCAAACACCTCTATTGTGTTGTATTTGTTATGGTATAATATTTAGTTTTTTTTTTTGTTTTTGCTTTGTTTCGTTTTATTTTGTTCTGCTAAATACTATACAATTCAATGCACTTTTGATATGACCTTTATGAACACCTTGGACAACTCATACGCTTTATATTTATTTAAAAAATCAAACTGATACTACAAACAAAATTCATTTTTTTTTTTTTTTTTGTGGCATAAAAACAAATGCAACAGCTGTTTTCATACCATTTAAGATTAAAGCTGTTAGTGCTGCAGCAATATACTCGTATTTCAAATATATATTTTACAAAATTGCATTTTTACTTTGGCATGCAATGAAATATTTGTGTCCGTGTATTTTTTTTATATTTTTGTTATATGAATGGCCTAAAAACGCGTTACTTGCATTTCCTATCAATGAATATGTGTGGCTGTGCGTACAACTTGCGTTTTATATACAAACAGCCTGACATGCTCACTTATAAATTCAAAAACATGAATGCAAATGCTGGCACATATATGTATGTGGAAAGGCAAAACTGCAACTAAAACTGCAGTTTGATAATATTTTTTGAACAACAAAAATTTCAGCAAAAAAAAATCATCTATGAGAAAAATGCATTTCCGTTTCCTATTTTTTCTGAGCTTTAATTTTTATGTTTCTGTGTGAGTGTGTGCATGTGTGTGTGTAACAATTTGTAACACATACAAGGTATTCTTTGTTTTTTGCGGATGCTATAATTTGTTGCACTTTGTTTATATGCCTAAAAGGTTTGTTCTATATAACAACAAATTCGACACACACTAACACACATCAAGAGATACGCATCTATATACGAACCCCTATAGCTGCTTGTTATTTATATAAAATCTAGATTTTTTTTTCTATTTTATTTATATTTCATTGTCTATATAAATAGATAGAAAAAAAAATGATTTTTGTATGCGTATCAGTTAACAATACATCCGTTTGTCTAGTCCACATATTGCCAAGTAATATTTGTATAATAAGTGTGTATGTGCTTTAGAGTACATTTTTTGTTTACATATATAAATTTTATATAGTTTATTTAAATAAATTCGTAGATTTTATATATATATTATTTATATATATATAAATAAATATCTATGTATTTTGTACAGATTTTTTACAAGTTTTCCTTTTTTTACTCTCATATGTCTGTTTTTTAGAGGCTATTTCTATGTATTGAACTTCAATTATTTCACCATTGACTGCACTCTCAAGGTCAATTTATAGCCAAACATCTATGTTTGTATATAATGTTATTTTTGTATTCTTTTTAGTAAATTTCTTTTTGTTTAGAAGCTTAAGATTTTTAGATTAAAAAGTTAAATTTGTTTCTGACTTATATAAAAACTTTCTTTAGATAAATTTTAAAACTGGTAAAATAGAATTTTAAAGATATAAATAAAAACGAAAACCTTTTCACTGCAATTGCCTAAGATTTGTGATACAATTATCTAAGATAAGTTTTATCACCAACTTACCAGTTTTTTTTATTTAATACATAAAGAATGTAAAGTCAATAAAATCTTAGTTGACTCAGAATAAAGAACAAAAAATATTCTTTGTTAAACAAATAATTGAATCAATAAATAATTTAGTTAAATTTTAACCTGAAACCAATTAAAACCTTTAATTGGTGATAATTAGTTTTTTGTGTGTAAAAATAAATTTAGTTCTTCTCCTTATTTATCATTTAATTTCAGCTCCGACGGAAATAATTTCACCTAGTGATTGAGGTACATGCACAATTTCACCAAGATGTTCTTTGTGATTTTCGTAGCAAGGTAGTGGTATGGCCTGCGAACGCTACGGGACTCAATTAGATAGGCACCATTTAAGATTTATCGTAAGCTGATGTGTAAGTTTCTAAAAGAGTATTTTTAAACTCTTGCAGTTTCATTTTTTTAAAAAATTCTAATTCATCCGAATATTAAAGGATTTTTTGGCGATAGATGGGAGTTAAATATTTTATTAAAAAAAAATTAATAAAGGTTTATATAAAAACAAAATGTATATGTAAATATAAAAGAGCTATATACATCTTCTATACCCTTAACCACGATGATTTGAGTTATACAGACATGTACAGCATATTCCTTATTGTTGATTTTTACATTAATTAAAAAAAGTCTTATGAGAAAAAACTCATCATTCATGCTGTAAAGAAACAGAAGACAGCGGCGACGCAGCTGAATGAAAACAAATTCGGTTGGCTACAATTGTCGCCGTGTAGTCAGCTACTTAATAATATTGAATACGACCGCTACATCTGACATTGTTGTAGAAATACCTATTTTGCTTTTATAAAATTAAATAACTATTACAAAAAATTATAAATATTTCCTCCATAACTTTTTGTTTGTTGAATAAAATATAAATTAGCCTAAGTTGACTACAGCCACAACAGTGGTGGCGTAGCCAGTATAGGTAATACTGGTTTCAAAATAATCGTTTACCTATAAACGTGTGTAATTTAGTTTTGACAGGTCCTAGTTGGTATTCTGACGCTGTCTATGTGTTTAGTGCATCTAGGTTTTAAAACACAGATCTCATCTATTTAAAAATCAAGCGAATTTAAAAAAAATATGTTACTCTATATACATATGTACATATGTATGTTTTTAATATTAAAAATATGTTATTTTACACTCATGATTTTTATTTTCATAGAAATATTAAAATTTTTTTTAATTTTTCAAAAATTGTTTGTAAAAATTTTTTTTTTTTAATTATTTTTGTAAAAATTGTTTGTAAATTTTTATTTGATAATTTTTTGGAAATTTTTTAAAAATATTTTTTTCGAAAATTTTTTTGTAAAAATATCTTTTGGGTAAAGTTTTGAATATTTTTTTGTAAATATTTAAGAAAAAAATTTTCTAACTTTTTTTCAAAAAATTAAAAATTTTTTTTCAAAAAATTAAAATTTTTTTTTTAATATTAATTTTTTTTTTAATTTTATTGAAATTTTGTTTTTTTTTTTTTTGTTTTATTACTTTCCTGCAATCTATATTGAGTTAGAATGGTCAGACTAAAGCAAAAAGAAATCCTTACAAAAAAATAAATTTCCTCATATTAACCCTCAATGTGTCTGATAACTGCTCCTATTTACCAGTGGCTCCATTGCCTACCTCTATGTGTATTGCTTTCTATAAAGGTCTTTAATACAAATCAAAGCAGAAAAACCCTACCAACCTAAAAACAAACAAAACTCACACCTCGCAGGGGGTTATTGATTACCCGAGATCTGTATGCACCCCTTGCGATCTACCTGTCGCGGTCTGATATTTATTTGACAGCCTGCAGCCTCCAAAGGAATAATCCTATGTTGCTGAATTGCAATCCAAAAATTCTCGCAACTCTGCCTGACAGATTGGTGTGCTTAAATTTTTTGTATCTCTTCTGCTGCCTTGGCAAATGACATTTCTACGCGAACACGGACAGACGGACAAAAACTTCTCTATGTATAAGGATCCCGAATATATATACTTTATATATGAATATTGTAGAAATTACACAAATTAATGAATCGATCATTACAGCTCGGCGTGAACTTAGTAGCGCCTTGAAAATCTACACTGCCTACACCAAGTGTTTTGATGAACAGAATGCCTTTAGAGGTTCAGGGATTAATTCCAAATATTGAAGCTTAGATTGCAAACTTCTACTGTACAAATTGATCCTT
Source organism: Phasia obesa (assembly GCA_949628195.1). NCBI lineage: Eukaryota > Metazoa > Arthropoda > Insecta > Diptera > Tachinidae > Phasia > Phasia obesa. The sequence goes on from OX451219.1 coordinate 6,725,328, forward strand.
ATTTTTCATTCAATTATGGGGCACTACCTCAGTTAGTATTGTTGAACGAATTTAAAGGCGCCATAACAACATTCTACGAATGATCACAGTTGCATCCTGATATATAAAAAAAAAACTCGAACATCCACAAAGATCTAAACATGCCATCAGTTAAAGCTGAAATAGCAAGACATGCAGTAACGTATTTAAAGAAACTTGAAACTCATCCAAACCCTATGGCACGTAACATTCTAAATGAACTTGGTTACATTCGACTAAAAAGAAGAGATACTGCTTCCCTCGGCCGAACATCAGAGGGATGACACGCAAATGATAGCAACAACCGTGAAACAAACATTATTTTTTTTCTAGCACGGGATGGATTTAAAAAGTTTATTTTTTTATTTTAGTAAGACGTAAGTAATTATTGTTACTTCAAATGTATTGAAGATACAGTAAATAAAATACTCGTATGAATAAAAATTCCAAAATGCAAAGACGGATCTGATTTTGTAAATATTTGTTTTTTTTTTTAAATTAACAATTTTGTGATTTATTAAAATGCAGCCTATTAGATAAACAGTATAATTATTGTGGTATTTTTCCTGCAGGTATTTTAATGTATATGCTAAAAATTTAACAGCTTTTTCTATAACTTATTGAATACCAAATGTATAATTAATAACACACTGTGTAATTTTTTAAGTCATGGCAAAATAACCATATACGGCAACCACTACGTCATAAAAGACCAAAAAAAAAAAGACCCCTGTCTCCCAGTTTTGCCCAAAGTCCTCCAGGTTTATTTTATGGGCCCTCAAAGATGTGGGGCCTCGATGTCATTTTTGCAAAAAAATTATCATTTCCTCAAGCTCATATTTTGCAAACCGTTTGGAATTTTGATATACTCTCTGAGGCAAAGTTGTAGCTCTTGTCATAAAGAACAAAAATTGTGAACATATAAAATCAAAAAAACTTCATCTTCAAGGTCAAAATTCAAGGAAACAATCAACTACAAAAATGAACCTAAGATCTCAATAAACAATTTTTTAGAACATATGAACTTCCTAGGAATGATTCTTAACACCGTTTAGGTAGCGCTTAGGTAGCCGCAAAAGTGAAAAATTTCCCGAAAAATTTTTAACTACAAAAATTGTGAACATATAAAATCAAAAAAACTTCATCTTCAAGGTCAAAATTCAAGGAAACAATCAACTTCAAAAATTAACCTAAGATCTCAATAAACAACTTTCTAGAACATATGAACTTCCTAGGAATGATTCTTAACACCGTTTAGGTAGCGCTTAGGTAGCTATTTATGACAAAAGCTACAACTTTGCCTCAGAGAGTATATCAAAATTCCAAACGGTTTGCCAAATATGAGCTTGAGTAAATGATCATTTTTTTGCAAAAATGACATCGAGGCCCCACATCTTTGAGGGCCCATAAAAAAAAAACCTGGAGGACTTTGGGCAAAACTGGGAGACAGGCGTCTTTTTTTTTTGGTCTTTTATCACATAGTGGTGTCCGTATATGGTTATTTTTTTCCGTGTTGCACTGTGTAATTAATATGGAACTACTAATTTTATTTTAATAAATAAACTAAAATAAAATAATGGGATTTTAAAAAGCCCATTGAGTTTTTAGCTTTGAGGCGTTTGATGTAGAATTACTTCACATCGATAACAGCCAGTTTTGCGGTTTACAAGTGTCTAATTTCTCCTTCCTTTGTAAGACCTAACTCCTTTCGTATATGATGGCACTAACTTATCTGTATTATTCACATTTATATTGACAATATTGTCTGGTAGGTCACCGGCAATGTTTTCCACAAATCTTGAATTAATTTCGCTTATCTTCTGCGAACTAGTCTATTTGAATTTTCAACAGTATTAAAATCGATGAAATTTGGCTATTTTGGTACTATAGTTTATTTGTATGCTTGATGCTTTAATGCTGCATATTCTCATTTTTACTGTTAGAGAAATGAATGTTTGTTTGTTTGTCGGAAAGCTATAGTTGCCTAAGCCAGTGAACTGATCTTTCTGAATTTTTCACAGTTTATATATACGGTTGGAAAAATAGGGTACTTATTTTTTTTTTTATATATATTCCACGTGGGCGTGGCACCTACCATACAAAGCAAATATTTATCATCGTGCAGTTTGGTGACACTAATATGTAGCGCCTTGAAATTTTACTCCCGTAACCTCTGTATTAACATACATAATTTAGAGAAAGACAGACTGAATTGGAATAGTGGGTGTGGCACCTCCCATACAAAGTGAAAAAATATTATCCTGTATCTAGAGAACTAAATTAGGTAGCATCTTGGAATGTCACACTAGTATTCCCCATATTAGCGTACATAGTCAAGCTAAGCACAGGTTGAATTGGAGTAGTGGGCGTGGTACCTCCCATACAAAGTGAAAAATTTTTTATCGTGTTCCTGGCAAACTACAATAGATAGACCCTTGAAGCTTTGCACGAGTAATCCCTACGCTAATGCGTATAGTGTACCAAAACACAGAATTAATTGGGACAGTGGGCGTGGTACCTTACATACAAAGTGAAAAATTATTATCCCCTGTTTCTAGGGAACTGCAATAGGTAGGGCCTTGGAATTTCGCATCAGTAACCATCATATGAACGTACATAGTTTACCTACACACAGACAGAATTGAAATAGTGGGCGTGGTACATTGCACACAAAGATTATTATTCTGTGTTCCTGGCGAACTACAATAGACAGCGCCTTGAAACTTTGCATGAGTAACCCCTGTGCAAATGCGTAAAATCTTAAAAAAATATTATCGTGTTAATACGTATAGTGGAGCAAAAAACAGATTGGATGAAAACAGTAGGCGTCGTAGCTTTCATATAAACTAAAACATTTTCGATGTGAGAATAGTGTGTGTTTTCAAGTTAAAGGTAGGCTATACTTTCTTTCCAAGTGTTTATGGTATTTTTTGTGGATAGGTATAGCGAAGCACACCGCGGATAGGTACTTCAATATATATCTCAATTATTCTTAAAAAGATAAAAAAAAACATAAATTTCGGTTATTAAAATTTAATAATTTTAAATTAAATTAATAACGTGCTATTAATCCAAATTATAAATTCACTGAATTTTTTTTTTTTTAAAGAGAATTACCACTCAGGCACTTAATGCCTACATAAACTGTGGCACTTTTGGAAAGGGATAGTAGTAGATAAGACAGATGGTTAGTGATAGTAAAGCTTCGATTCTGGCAACACTGCAATTGCACGTTATGATTATTTTTAGAACAGTATTGCAGCGCCTCTGGTGTTATTTAGGCGAATTAGTTTGAAGCTAGCATAGCCAATTTATAATTATTTTACTTCGCCGGCGATTTAGTGCTATGTGGTAATACCGGCGAAGGAGGGCGTTGTGATATGCATTATTATAAAGAAAAATTAATACATATCAGAAAAATTGATGTTACTACGGCTGAGATTTGAACTTGTGACCATTGCTTAGTAGTCAACGTGCTAACCACTTAAGCTACAGCACCCTCTAAATTGACTACTATGGGGTAAGCTGGTTTCGATTCCCATTTCGCTAAGTGCTCAATTTATCTTAGCAGGAAATACTAACTCACCCAAATTTTAGATGAGCCAAACTAATCTAAATAAGATTTGAGTCAGAACAATCATCCGTTGCAGTACAAACAAACTCGTTAGTTTTTATTTTAGAAAATTTCAAGTCAAAACAAGTTTTTCTTCCAACACAATCTATTGCTTAATCATACAAGCTATCTTTTTTAAATTATCGCTTTCTTTTTCAAAACTCAAGTAATAAAATATTAAATAGTTAAGTATGAGATTTTATCGAAGAGATAATTAGTTTTTCGTTATAATAACGAGGATAACACACGTCACTATATCTTGGCTTTAAAGCACGTGATAGTTAAAGGTTAATTTTATTTTTTACTTATAATAACTAAAAAAATACTTATCTCTGCGATAACATATTAATTTTAACTATTGGCAAGTTATAATAAAGGGCCTTACACTAATTTAATAACATAAAATAGTTTTCTTAGGCCCATTACTATAACATGCCCATAGCTAAAGTTAAGATTTTCTTACGGGCGATAAGTAGTTTTTTTAGAATAACGTGGATAAGGCTCATTACTTTAAATTTTCCTTAAAGTACGTGATATTGTAACGTTGTTTGTCAAGTTACAATAATTATAAAATATATAATGAAATGCATTTCAGCTTAACAAGAATAAAAAAATATTATTAGACGTGACATTTTTATTTTTAAAATTAACTACAAACTCAGCAAAATTTTCAGTCATTTAATTAACAAAAAAACAAACATTAAAAAATCACTAAAATTGCTGTTATATTTTAATTAATCCATAAACAAACAATAAATCAATAAACAAACTAAATGTAAAGTTTAAAGAACTCTTACCAACACAAAAAAAAAGCCTGAAACTATAAAAATTGTAGGCAACATTTTTTCTTCAACAGCTCTAGTACCCTGTCATTTATCATTTACTAGGCCTAACTATAAAAGCCCACAAGATTTTTAAATGTATCAGATTCCTAGCAGGGAGAAAAAAAAATAAATTTATATAACAAATTTTAGCACAAGGTTCATATGGGTGGTTGAGTTTGAAACGGAACACGCAGAACCATTAAAAATACACAACGTTTTACAATGAAAAAAATTTGTTTAAAAGCTGCAAAAAAAATTGAAGAAAATAAATAAACCTTAAAAATATTTAAAAAAAACTGAATCGGCACACAAATAGAAAAATAAAAACAAAAAGATTCTATATAAAATATGTATGTATGTAGACAGCAACGCAGCAATGGCTGCAGAATGTCCAAAATGACCAAATACGTAAAAAGCAAAAACACCAAAAAAAATGAATATCATCAACGAGAACTAAAGTTGGCGTCAGCATATTGCATGGAAAAAAAATTACGAAAAAATGCGTTTTTTACGAAATTTTTTTATCTCAAACAAAGATAAGCTGCAGAATGGTTAAACCTACTCATTTTTTGCCATAAAATAGCAAAATACATTTAAACACGCACACACATATGTATGTGTATGCATAGTAGTGTATAGGCTCCGCCCTTGTGTATGTATAAATAAAAAACACTATTCTACACACACCGCACACTGCTGCACACACTCATACACTTGTTACACTCGCACTCATACCTCTAGAGCAGGAGGCATATGAAAGGCTCTCTATACGATGCAACCTGAAAAAAATATTGTATAGTTTTGGTGTATAGTTTTGGCTTCCTTTATTTTAGGTTTGTGTAAGACACAAGGAAGGGTAGAGGAGGTTTTTTAGCAGCCGGTTTTTTATTTTTATTTTTAAATACCTTGTAGTTTTTATACAAGGCAATAGTAAAAAATTATTACTGCCTATTTTTAGGCTCTAAGGGGTTACACATACTTTTCTTTTTTTTTCTGTTTTGTCTTATTTTTAGTTTTCTTGTTTTGTTTTGTGTCAAAGTAAAATGCAATTAAATGCTTTAGCCTTCTATAGTTTTTGTTTTCTTTACCCCTTACTTCACGATATGTAGAAAGTAGAATTACAAAAAAAAAAACTAGAATGATTTCTATTTAATTTAGTTTTTTGTTGGATTTCTTTTATAAGTTTAAAAAAATGTTGTTATTGTTGTTTTCTAATATTATTTTTTATTCCAGTATTGCATCCTTTTGTTGTGGAGAGTTAAATGCTGCATTTGGTTTTAGTTTTAGTTGGTACTTTTTTCCATTTTAAACATTTCTCTTGTACGCTTTTTAACGTTTATTTATTGTATGTGTATGCATTAATCTATTTTCCGGCTTTCAATGTTTCATTTTTATCTCACAAATGCTGGAGCATGAGATAATGAAAACAATTTTATTCAAGACCACAGTTACAAATGTGCCATGGAAATTTTAAAATCTAAAACTGTATGTAAGGGGGAAAATTGTATTTTGTATGCAGCAAATGTCAAAGGTTTCTTAAAACGTTTCAAATATAATTAAGAGTTAATGAGAGTTTGAACTTCCAGTTAAAATATTTTTTTTTAATACGACCCAATTTTAATCAGAAAAAATTTGAACAGGTCATAAAAGTTTCTAAAGTTACTGTATATAAAGACTTCTCATGAAATCCAAGACATCATTGCTTACACAGAAAAAATGTTTGCACCAATTAATAGTTTTAATTAGTTTAAGATACAAATTTGATGAAAATTTTAATTGAATTAATTATGCAATTAATTAAAAAAGAATAATATAATATTTTGATTAAATTAATATTTGAAGCAATTAAAAATTTAATCAAACTTATATCTGAAACTAATTAAACCTTTAATTGGGACAAATATTTTGTTCTGTTTTGAAATAAAATAAATTTCGTAGAGCATTTACAGCAATTCTATAAGTTGCCGAGAAAAAAGCATATTCTTATGTTTTAAGGCCAGAAATGAAACCAATAATAATTTATTCTGAAGTGAAGCGTATTTTAGCAATATTGTTAGCCATGTATACATCGAACAAAAGAAGCACTAATATCCTATCGAGAGTTGGGGAAAAGCTTTAATCCACTTTTTCTCCAAATTTATCATACTTTTGTGAGGAGGCAAGTTGTCATGAGTGGTTTGGATAATTTATAGGTGCTGATGTCAATTTGCATGCTGAAGACCAATGGCCTACTCACCAAAAAAGTGATGTTGGAAAGGAGGCTCTATTCGATTAAGTATTGTGTCAAACCTAAGAAGCGCAACTATATCAGGAGGTTTAAAAGAACTTGGATAGATGAATCCAAAGCAACGAAAGCGGGTGCCTCACGAGCTAACACCAGGATATATGGAAAGATGATTTGAAATGTAGCTTCAGAGTCACAAAATAAAGTCGTTTCTACCGTGAATATGAAGTAGATATGAATTTCATACCGATTTAAGTCATTGCCGGTTACGTCCCTTAACCTGACGGTGGTGTTACCACTGGGTAAAAACAAGCGTCTATCAACGCCCTTATATAATGATGTATAGCGACACAACATGTAGCAATTTTAGAACTTAGGCGGCAAGAGCATGCTCAAGCCATGTCTTTAGGAGGTGGAGATCGTCGTCCCGACACCCCATTGATGTTTCTATTAAAGTTCAATAGCACACCGTATAAACCATACCCTTTAGGTATAAACCACATTACATACCGAAGAACCCCGCCGATAATCGGTTACAGGAACTAGGAAAATCCCTGTGAGGCTACCAGTCTCCGTGGTACAAGTAGTTTGGATACCGACCTCAAAGGTGCTTATATTCCAATTTCATGCCCCAGATACTAATGGCTTCATAAGCCCCGGAATCATTAATGTCAAGTAGCAAAATAATCAAGAAAATAATGAACCAATGGGGAAAACAAAGTAGTTCTATTTTGATAATCCAAAGGGCACAAAAGATTGTTTGAGAAGCCTAGATGGATGAAAACCCTAATATTCATGGCGCCTTAAGATCAGAAGTGGTTTATGTGTTATAGGCTATAATAACCGGAAACTATCCCAATGCAATTATCCAATTATGATTGTGAAACATTTCATTAAATTGTAATATCATGTTCTCGCTTCACACCTTTGATAAACTATTCTGCAGGATCGTAAGAAATTATGCATGATTATAAGCTGTAGTTTATTAAACAATGCCATAATATGGAATTTTTTTAATGAGGAATTTTTTTATCCAACACATCCTTTACAATGTTTTTTATTTTATGTTGAATTTTTTTTAAATTTTTTTATTAAATATTACTCATACGTATCCTACTGTAACCTCTATTCAAATTAAATATTACTCATACGTTCAGGTATCACTAATAAAATTTTCTCAAATTATTTTTTTAATGCTTTATAAATCTATGTAAAATCTAAACAACTTTTAACGAACTTTTCAATAATTGCTTGTATAAAACTAACCTGGTAAATAAATTGAAAAAAGAACTAGTTCAACACATGACATTTTTACTACTACAGCAATCAAAATTTTAATTTGTTGGCAATTCTTTTCAATTTTCTCTATATTACACTCTCTTGGCATTTTTCTGTTCCGGTTGCTATTGCTACTTTATATGTATGTAAAATACCAACAAAAAAAAACAATTTCCAACTGCAGTTAAGCCTTAACAAATTGTTCACTAATTAAATGATAGACAGTTTTAATTAAGCAAAAAAAGATCAACTACAAAACAGTCAAAAGAAACTAAAGTCAGCGAATATGGAGAGATAAATAAAATAAATAAAACATTTTGTAGTGGTATTTTTATTAAAACGAAAGATGTATAATTAAAACACTAGCGCAATAAGGGAAATGAGTTGCAGCTTAAATGAAAACTATAAGAAAGAACATTGAAAAATATAATCGAGGGTTTAATAAAACAATGAATAAATAAACTGCAAAGATCTGGCTAGTTTAAACAGCCTTTTAGCAGTAATAACTGAAAAAGGCCATGCTTTACAAATTAGTTTGAATTTTAAATTTTTATTTAATTTTTAAAATTATAAGATTATTTCGTTGCTTATACCTGTCTATGTGTCATGATGGATGCTATTTGTTTGTTTAATTTTTTTTAATGTCTGACTTTTTTGCGCCTTCCAAGCACACAATATTTATAAAAATTTTTTCACTAGTTTTGTTAATTTGTTTTGAGAGTCTCTTTTTCACAATACACAAGCCAAGTAGACGATTTTAATTTTCAAACCTTAGAACTCTACCTCAACCTAGCACTCCAAAAAAAAATTTTATTCTCATAAATTGCCCTGTGTGGTTGGAGTCTAGGAGGATGGTGCCAATGGTCATCGTTAGCAACACCAGTATGTGTATTTTTTGACTCAATATGTGTGTGTGTATACATATGTGTGCATTCGAAGCTTAAGTATGTTTTTTATGTTTATTTGCTAAAATTTTTATTTTTCTGTTTAATTTCTATCAAAATTGCCAAAAACGTTTGAAAAAATATTTGGAAAAAATAACGCGTCTAAATGATGTATATTTTTTCGCATTCTAGACATGAAATTTTTTTCTGCTGTTTTACTTTTTGTTTTTTTTTTTTTTTTTTTTTGGCAACATTATCATTTGTTCAATTTAGCTGGTTGTTGTTCTTCACTTTTATTTTCCAAAGGGAGACGTTTTGCATGGCCAAAGGATATGTACCAAACATAAATTGCATTAGCCTTACAAAATTCATCTGAATAGATGGCATTAAGTGTTGGAAATATATTTCATCATTTATGTCTATAGCGTGGACATGAGGAGGGACATGGTTGGAAGGTAGTGCAGGTGAGCTGTGCTAGACATTTGTTTGATCATTATTGACAGTGGAAAATGAAAAAAACAAAACTCACAAAACACTTAATTTAAGCGAAGCAATAATAAAAATTGGGCAATAAAAAAAATTTTTATTATTACTTCCATTGTTTTCGTAGCAAATCAGAAATTTTGTAAATTCTATGCAGTTGCTCAGGATAAAATATTTGCACCAATTACTTGTTTTAATTAGTATTAGATTAAATTTCAAATCTTAATTAATTAAATAATTGAATTAATGAATTATTTAATTAAATTTTAATCCGAAATTAATTTAAACTTTTAATTGGTGTAAATATCTTTTTCTGAATGTTTAAAAAAGCCCCCGAAGTAAATCAGAAATATTGTGAATTCTGTTCAGTTGCTTAGGAAAAAATTTTAAACGTTTTAATTAGTTTTAGATCAAATTTCAATTAATTATTTAATTGACTCAATTATATATTTGTTTAAAGCAGAACAGATCTTAATTAATTAGATAATGTAATCGATTGCTTAATAATTTTTTAAAATTAATATTTTTTAATATAAAACTTTCGGGGATAAATTTTTATATGACTCATCTGTTGCATTGTCTATACATTTTATAGAGGTATAGAAATTTAAGTTGGCATTACTTTTCAAGATGGCGACCGATTTAACAGCTTTCACGTGATTTATTCTAAGTTTGGTTTGGCAATTAATCATGAATAGACTCACGCCTGAACAACGCTTGCAAATAGTGCCCAAAACGAGACTACGGTTGTTCCCGATTTTCATAAGCGAATTTTGTTTAGCGCTGAAGCGCACTTCTGGTTGAATGGCTACGTCAACAAACAAAACTGCCGCATTTGGAGTGAAGGTAATCCTCAAGTGTATGTCGAAACACCGTTAAATCCAGAAAAACTGACTGTTTGGTGCGCTTTATGGGCTGGTAGAATTATTGGTCTGTACTTTTTCAAAAACGATGGTGGCCAGAACGTTACAGTCAATGGTGATTGGTATAGAGCCATGATTACTAACTTTTACTTTCCTAAATTGACTAACCATGATGTCCAGGAGATGTGGTTTCAACAAGACGGCACAACATATCACACAGCTCGTGCCACAATAGATTTATTGAAAGACACGTTTGGTGACCGTCTAATTTCACGTTTTGGACCCGTGAATTGGCCTCCAAGATCTTGTGATTTAACACCGCTAGACTACTTTCTGTTGGGCTATGTAAAGTCATTGATCTATGCGGATAAGCCACAAACGCTTGACCATTTGGCAGACAACATTCGCCGTGTTATTGCCGATATACGGCCACAAATGTTGGAAAAAGTCATCGAAAATCGGACGTCCAGATTGGACTGCATCCGCGCCAGCCGTGGGGTTCATATGCCAGAAATCATATTTAAAATGTAATGCCACAAGATTATCTTTCGGATAAATAAAATTCATGTCAATCGAATAATCCATCGTTGTTTTATTGCAACTTAAAGTTCTATAACCCTATAAAAAACAACCTTTATAAAAAAATAGTAAATCATTTCCTGTCTGTCTGTCCTTCTTTTTTATGTTCGCTTCACATAAAAACTACTGAATGGATTTAAACAAAATTTTGTGGGAAGGTACCTTAGTATCCTGATTCCAATATAGGATACTCTCTTCCGCAAAAATATCTTATTTTCGAAAGAAAGTGGAGAAAAAGCAGTCAGTGAAAATACGCCGATTTTTTTACCGATTTAAAGGTACTGAACACTTTAAGGCATCTTTTATTTTTGAATGAAGTATATTTTAAGCAATGTTGAGCAACAGATAATGATAATAATGAGTAACTCATTTCCTGCCTGTCTTTTACAGAGCTTTCCAATAATTTTTAGAATTTTATATAAATTTTAGAATTTTACCCACTATATAAAATAAATACGTAAGAGCTAGTTAAAAATAAAATACAAAAAATATTTAAATAAAATTAAACACTATTTTCGAACATAGTTTTGACAACACTGGTTTTCATTATCCTCCTAAAAATAAAAATATCTTAACAAAATGACCAAAAAAAAAGTACAAGAATATAATTAAGAGTAGTCCGCCTAATTTCCTTTAGAAATTCGAGTTTCATATAACTTTTAAAAGATTTCATGTTTTTTAGAGCAGCTTCATAAAACTTGAAAAAACCTCCCAAAAAGCCCTTAAGTAATTTAAAATTGATATTAATGAAAAGAAACAAAACAACAAGGCATATTTGTAGCTGTAGTTCCTTTCATCTTCTTTATAATTTTCTGCTGTTAAGCCCAACTTTTTAATTGCAGAGCTGGAAACTTTGTGCGTACTTTAATTTCAAACTAAATATCAATTAAATTCAATATATTTCTTCGATTTTCATTTAAGTTCTTGTGATCTTTTTTTGTGTGTGAATCATGCTCAAGGAAAATATACACGCATACAAACATAAACATCAACTTTGTAAAACATGTTATAATAAAGTAAAACTTAATAATTTGTTAGATGGAAAAAGATTTTATAACTTTTTCTTGACTGGTTTCTTTGTTTTTTTTTTTTCAAACGTCCTGCTTTTCTTAATGAAAATGAAAATTTGTAAAGCAAATTGCTCAAGTATATTGTACTCATTTAGTTCGATGAGAATGAGCAAGTGCTTGAGTCTTGCAAAACGTGGTCTACATACAGTTGACCACTTTTTTGTATGTTGTAACGTATGTTGTATTTAAAATTGTTGCCAAGTGTTGTATTTCAAATACAATATTTTGTTAAAAGCATTAAGAAAAGAAAAACTTTAATAACTACTTATTAAACAAGACGCAAATACTCACACATACATATATAGAATTACATTTACTAATATACATATACAACCTCTTGTTTTAAATCATTTCAAGTTTATGGGTTATTTTTAAGGAAGATAACAATAATATTTTTTTCTTTGTAAAAATTCATTACAGTTGGTCGTTTTCTTAGATCCTCAGGCATCTCCCTTTACAAGGCAGAATTGCTTGGACTGCTGGATTATCGGATGCATGGAAAACGCATGAGGCAGGTGAACGTGTACTCTAAACTAGTGTTGGAAAGTATTTTAAAACTTAACAGATGTGCCTCAGTTAATGAGGTTACATTAATGTGGGTTAGGGGAAATATAGGCACAGCTGGGAATGAAGCAGCAGACCAACTAGCAAAAGGAGGATCTGCCGTGAATTTTTGTGAACCAGTAATGGCAGTGGGTAATGGCAAATTCGAGGGAAGGTCCTACAATGGGTGAACTTATTAAACCTGAAAACCTGCAGACTCTAACGGTGCTCGAATGGTGCCCATGGGCTCTTACCCATGGACAGGAAAGCGAATAAGGTGCTCAGATATGACAGAAGTACCTTAAGCTGGATAACTGCGTTGGTGATATGGAAACTTCAATTACCATCTAGTCTAGCTGGAGATTTCAGAAGATTATACATGCAGACTCTGTCTGGAGGAGGCAGCGCTCATTGTGTGTAAATGTGCAGCACTGGCTAGCAGAAGACTTAGGACCACTGGCGGAAGCTTGTTAAGTGAAGATGCCATAGGCGACCTGGGCCATGAACAAACACTAAAAATTACTAGAGACCACGTGATGAGGAAGAAGATCAACAATTACACTCTGAAATTAAAGCCAATAATAAAGGCTGGTGACTGCACGTGACTCATGTAAATAAGATTGACACATTTTCAATTTGGTTACCTATAACCATTGAGGCAGAAAGGCGGGCGAAAACCATTAAGAAAGCGGACTACTTCGATAATTCCCCTACAATAACAATAATAATAATAATAAAATATATAAATAATAAATATATCCTCTCTCATCTATACATATAATAAAGCAGTAACTTCTTTCCTGTCCGTTTGTCTTTCTGCCTGTGTTCGCATCACATAATAAAATTTTGTCATGAGGTACCTTAGTATCCTGATTCCAATATAGGAGACTTTTTTCCGCAAAAATATCTTATTTCTTCTCTTTAAAGATTTGAATGAAAAATTTCAAAATCGAGAGCAGAATTTTTCGAAAAAAACACATACTATTTAAAACCATATTTTTATGTTTTCCATACTGTCAAATTTAGTTTTTATGGGAAGAATTAATAGTGACTTAAAGTCCTTAATAGTTCTTTCAGTCAACTGTAGCTTTCATCTTTTAATTGTTGAAATAAATAGGTCAAGAGACTTTGAAATACAGAGATCTAAATGTAGTGCATGAGTTGTCCAAGTCCCAAGATGAAAAAACATATTATGGGCTCTACAATAGCATAGTGTTAGGTTAGGTTTAGCAGACAGTTGTGTTTCACAGCTCAGTTGTTTCAAATTTACTGATCCACTTGTGTTACCAGCCCAGCGAAAGAGAGGAAAAATCAATATAAAAAAGAGAAAAGAGAACTTTGAGTGAAGAGAGAAAAATTACATTAAAAAGGGTGTAAGAGAAAGATGCAAGGAAAAAGTTATTTAACCTCAACTCCTCAAAAAGAAATTAATCCTGCATAGTTCCAGTGATGAAACATCAGATAGACTTTCAAAGTTCTGGTGCCCAAGATGATGAGTATTCTAGTGCAGAACATAGACAGAGAATATGTTCTATCGTTTTCTCCTCCTCCTCCTCATTTGGACAGCTTCTGAAAAACTCATTGCATTAGAGATTCATCCTTTTCGCCTTGGTTTCAAATAGACAATTTCCAATGACTGTAGTTACTAAGTCCCTTACTTTCATGTTCAGTATATGTGGTAGTCCGACCGTTTCCTTTTAATCTGGTGATGGCCAGATTGTACTTGCACTCAAACAAGTCAACTCGTTAGACCATATGACCTAATCTAGCGCATAAAGAGCATCGTTGTTGCGTTATTCGCAGGCGGAGAAGAGAATACCGCAATAAATTTCAATGGCATTATTATGAAGCAGTGCCCCTTCTTTGCCAATTAGGCGTGAATATTAAATATTCCGCCATCGCTTTCAAGTGATCCCGATAATCAGGCACAAAATACTATGTGCTAGAAATACCTTATTGAAGGACGTGATTGCATCTTTACTGTCGGTACATAATATTTCTAACTGTAAGACATTGCAGCCATTTGGATGAATGAAACTAATTTTAATTTTAAATTCCACCTCCAAATCACGTTTTCCTTTTGGAGCCATCTATATAAGTACTAAGAATTCGAGATAGAGTGTGTCTACGTCACAGCAATAATGTCATAAAATGCAAAATCTACAATTCACCGGTTCAAAGTCTCATCAACATTGCACAGTGGGCCAGAATCAAAATATTTTTGATATAACTCAGCCATTTGAAAAAGGGCTAGGCCTATTGATCCAAAATATGATATGAGCATAGCAGAGGAATATATAAGCTTAAGTTTTGAAGCTGGATACCATACACTTTCCAGGGGTGGCGCTATGTGGGTCAAAGTTGGCTACACACCTGCTAATTCTTTTACAGCTTGCCATTTCTTAGATTTTTTTTTCTGATTTTTAAAATCGTAAAGGTCTAGTTAATACGTACAAAAAGGTGCTTTACTCCTCAAATTATGTTTTAAAATGATCGAGTTATAAATTGAAATTGAATTGCCCTAGTATTCTTCACAATGGATTTCAACAAACTGTAGTAAAGCAATTATGTGAATAAAATAATCTATGGTACAGTAACCGATCTGCAGTATATATATTCTTTTAGTACTCGTATCCTTGACATGGAAATTCCCATATATAACATCTATGCACAAACATACACACACACGCTCATAAATTTATAGAGAAAAAATCAATTTATTACAAAATCATATTAAAATATTTTCATATACTAAATTTTAAAAACTGTTTATATATGTATGTGTATGTGTATGTGTCTGTGTGTGTGGTATGTGTACGTATATATTTTTTAAGAAAAACCATATATGACCACAAGAAAATTGTTGTTGTTTTCTTTTATCACTCCTCTCTTGCTTTGCCTCCAAGCATCAAATACACTTATGCTTTACATTATTTTTGCAGTAGACTTTTCTACTGCATCTTTGTAGATAACATTTTTGTATCTCTTTTCATCAATAAGTTTTTTTTTATAAGTTTTTGGAAAAAATGTTCTTTAAAGTTTTGGTCAAGTTAAAAGTTTTTTGTTGATTGAACACTAATTAAGTTTGTTTCTTCGATTAAGAAAAAGAAAAATATAAAAAAATACATAAGAAAATTTGTTGTATGCCAGAGAGTTGGTTGCTTTACGACAAGGACCTTTTTATAGAGAAAATAAAAGATACAACTTTTATAATATAATTTTAAAACAAACACTAAATATTAAGTTATAAGTAGTTCGGGTATTCATAATAATATTGGTTGTTTAGGTTTATTTGTGTATTAGTTTTGTAAATATTTTATACACAGAAAAAAAATGTCAGACAACTTTAATAAAAATTTTTAATTGATTCAAATATTTGTTAAATAAAAACAGTAGGTTTTTCGTTTTTAAATAATTTTGTAATTGAATTAATTAAAAAAGTTAATTAAATTTTAAATTACAAAAATGCAAAAATTTTTTCTGTGTATGAACTATAAAATTTTTGGTTTTAATAAACTAGAAATTATTTAAATTTTATTGCTATCAGTCTCCTTATGACTGGCGGGTTTTCGCATTTATTCAAGGTGTATCAATTTTTTTTATTCAAAGGATGTAATGTCCATATGGAGATTGGACACAAAGAAAAGACATGGTTGAGGTAACCATATTCTAAGAGCAACATGTTCTGAACTGAAAAAATGACAAAACCAAAATATGTATTTTTAAAACCAAACATTGTTTGTTTATTTTTAGTCATACTTAACATGCTATGTTTAATAATAATATATTATAGTTATAAATATAATTTTATTTTTAAAAAATTTAAAAATATTTGGTCGTGGTTTGAATTTTAATATGGTCCAAATCAACCATGTTGCTTGTTTGGTGTTTATAACCATTGAATGATTAACAGTTAACAAAAACTTGTTTATCGTTACCAAAGTGTTGTTTAAAATAACTATAATTTGATCACAGCAAACATGTATTGTTACAGAGAACATAGTGTGGTGGCCGTGACCATACAATAACCATGTTTTTTCTTTGCGTGTTATTTCTTTAGTTTTGAAAAAATTCTATTCCACTGTTTTAAAAATTCACAAGCTATTTAACACTCTCTTACAAACACGATAACTGATCTCTTAGACCTTCAAATTAATACTGCATACCGCTCCCAAGCATGAATTATATTTATAGGCGAGCAAAAATGTCTAGATAGATCTGGCAGGTATTTTCTAGTTTCTTACTTTATTCTCGAATGCTATATTGTACATACGTATGTATATTTCTGCTGAAGAGAATTTGTATTCTTATGAAAAGCTTTCGGCTCAGCTGGATAACACAAACATCTCTGCTGCTGGCAGTTAACATTAGAAGAACGATAAATATGTTGAATTAAATATGTGGAAATAGAAGATTACAGTGTTTCACCTTCTAAACGAATATGCGGCACTTTATACTTCAACTTTCTATCTGAGTTATCTGTGACCAGTCCAGGTGACTTAATGGAATAATTCAATGAGAAACCACAGTGTTATCAGGACGAGTCTGTTGGTGGTTGTGACATAAATCATCCAAACTATGATGAATTCAAGAACGATGGCTTCATTCTTCTGTGATAAAATTATACAAGATATTACTTGGGAGAGAAGTTTTCTTTTTATTCATGTAACAGTCTCGTATGTGTCATCGTGCCATATAGACTGCAACATTAACATTATATGTGATGGTTGAATTGCTGTTAGGTCACAAGAGAGTTTTTACTAAATATTGTTTATGTTACTTTTATGGGGATCGAATTCTACGGCTGCTAACATTTACTATATTTTATAAAATAACTTATGTCATTCAATTATATTGCTGATAATTCAAAAAGCTAGAGATAAAGCCATTTTGAAAGAAAAGACAAGTAAGGGTGCCATATTTGGCCATGCCGAATCTTGTGTTCTCCTCTTGTTTCTTTGAAAATTTGTTGTAAATTTTTTTGAAAATTTGTATAAAAATTTCTTGTAAAATATGTTTCGAAATTTTTTGTAATTTTTTTTTTAATTTTTTTCAAAATTTTCATAAAAATTTCTTGTAAAATTTGTTTCGAAATTTTTTGTAATTTTTTTTTTAATTTTTTTTTTCAAAATTTTCATAAAAATTTCTTGTAAAATTTGTTTCGAAATTTTTTGTAAAATTTTTTTTTCAAAATTTTCATAAAAATTTCCTGTAAAATTTGTTTCAAAATTTTTTGTAATTTTTTTTTTAATTTTTTTTTTCAAAATTTTCATAAAAATTTCTTGTAAAATTTGTTTCGAAATTTTTTGTAATTTTTTTTTAAATTTTTTTCAAAATTTTCATAAAAATTTCTTGTAAAATTTGTTTCAAAATTTTTGTAAAATTTTTTTTTAATTTTTTTTTCAAAATATTCATTAAAATTTTTTGTAAAATTTGTTTCGAAATTTTTTGTAATTTTTTTGAAAATTTTTTTGTAAAAGTTTTTTTTTTTGGAAAAATTCCTGCAATCTATATTGCGATAGAATGGTTAGACTAAAGCAAAAAAATCATTTAAAAAATTAACTCACATTAACCCCACCTAATGATCCTATTGACTGCTCCTGATTACTAGTGGGCACCCTGTGGGTCTATTTGCTACCTCTGTATGTATTGCTTTCTATAAAGGTGCATTAAAGGCTTTTAATCAAAACAAAAAGACTTTACTAACCTAAAAATAAACATAAAATCGGCCCTCGCAGGTGGTTATTGATCCTTCGAGATCTGTATGCACTCCTTGTGATCTACTTTTCGCGTTCTAATATTTATTTAACAAAAAAAAAAAACGCAAACGAGAATCATTAAAATCGAAAAAAAAAATTTTTTTAAATAAAAAAATATAGGTGGGCGTGGTTTTTTGCCCGCAGCCTTCAAAGGAATGAATTGATGTTTGAATTACAATTCCAAAATTTTCGAAACTATGCCTGGCAGATTGGTGAGCTTAAATCTTCTATATCAAGTCTGGTGCCTTGGCGAATGACATTACTACCCAAACACGGACAGACGGACATCACTTAATCAATTTTTCTATGTATAAGTTCCCGAAAATATATACTTTATTGGATCGGAAATGAATATTGTAGGAATTACACGCGGAATGACAAATTTATATATACCCTTTCCACCTATGGTGGGGGGTACAATAAATAAAATATTAATAAGATCAGTTTCATCTACCCTTAGCATGACAATAACAACCATTTGTATTAGTGAGGCAGTGACATAAAGTGTACCTTAGCATGAGAAAATAGCAGTGCTAATATTGCTCGATCTCTTAAGAGAGATCTATCTTTGTGTTTAAATTATTTAGTAATTTTATTACATGGTAATGCTTCTTATGGATTATTTAGCATCTTTTGGTCAAATTGGAATCGACAGATTCAGTAAAATGTCAGCCAATGTTAGGTATATTTAAACAATAAATCAAGATCAAGAAAATATTGCAACTATCAGTGAGGTAGCAGCATTCAAAACTGTTCAGTATACAAAAAGCTCATTCTCTTTTTATGTTTAAAAGTACTTGGACAATGATTTCAATGGGAGACGTCATATAGCTCAACACGAAAAATTTTCTGGATGCGTGGATTTTGCTAAAACCTCGGTGTTTAACTTTTTTTAGCTAATAACGGAACAAATCAATACCGAGAAGGCATTTCGTCTACATATGATCCTTTTAGCTAAGAGAGTAGTGCCAAAAAAACTTTTCTAACTAGGTTCTTTGCACCTCAAAAGGTTAAAGCAATACAATAACATACAACAACCCATATACACTTATACAACACACAAAGAAAATAAACATGATTTCTATTTCTATTTTCAAATTATTTTATGTGTTAATTTTGAACTTTTTCTCAATACATTTATTGTATTGTACATTGCCAAATTACTATACAAATTCAATAACGAAGTAAAATCTTAACACAAAAGCGCTAGCTACACATACAATCGGACACATACTAACAACATGGTGTATTTAAATATGCAGATGTGTGTGTGTGTGTGTGTGTGTGTGCGTTTGTGCGGTAGAGTGGAAAAGTTTTGCTGTTCATTTGGCTGGTATTTGATGTGTTAAAGAAAGAAAACTTTACGAAACAACCTAAAAGAACAAGAAACTACAACTTTGAAGTACAACCAATATATTGGACAAGAACATATTAAGGAATCCACCAAATACCAGGACAACTATGTTTTATACATTGGCTTACAGCGTGTGTGTGTGTATGTGTAGCGCAGAGAGCAGTGTGTGATTTTCCACAAATGCATTTTAGCGCAATTATTTAATGAAGTTATAAATTTCAAAAGAAACTTTATACACTTACGCACACACACACATATACTTTAAAATATTAACATGTTTTGTGTTGCAAAGGTAAAATACTTTTGCAGCTGCTTATACATCTACAAGATCTATATGTAAAAGTGTTCGAATACTTTCAAGTTTTACATTCTGCAACAAGCGTTAATTTTATAGAAAATGCAAAATTATTACACCGACAATAAAATAAAATTGAATTGAATTCAACTCATTCTGAATTCCAAATATTTCCTACAACTTATGTAATTTGATTTATTTCATATAATCATATTCACATGGCAATAGCGATGGCGATGGCAATGAAAGCAAAGGTAGAAGATTTCTTGCAGTTGTGATTTAAGGTTTTTGTTTATTGATGAATTTTGTTGGTGGCCTTTTGTTTCTTTAGCCCAAGAAGTTTTGTACATCAAATTATATACATTGAGTATATGTGGTTGAAGTCAATTACAAAATGTCATATTTTCTAAGTTGCTGCGAAAAGAGTTCTAAAGAGATTTACGAGGGTGGTGGCTGAACTTTCTAAGCAAATATATAAAGCAACACTTAATAAATCGTCAAAGCATAATAATTCCTTGGAAACCTTATGAAGGACCTCATAACAATCAATGTTACAACTAGAATTAACTCTACTGATTATCAGCTTACAACATTTGATGGATATTAAAAAATGTAGAAATGATTGCTACATGAAAGTAATTGAACTAATAATTCTTGCAAAAAAAAACCGACTACAAAACAAATATATGTATGTGCATCCATTCTAAACTAAAAATTTAAAAGAAAGCAATCTGTAAGAAACACAGTGCAACACGGAAAACAATAACCATATACGGACACCACTACGTGATAAAAGACCAAAAAAAAAAGACCCCTGTCTCCCAGTTTTGCCCAAAGTCCTCCAGGTTTTTTTTATGGGCCCTCAAAGATGTGGGGCCTCGATGTCATTTTTGCAAAAAAATGATCATTTACTCAAGCTCATATTTTGCAAACCGTTTGGAATTTTGAAAAGTGAAAAATTTCCCGGCTACCTAAGCGCCACCTAAACGGTATTAAGAATCATTCCTAGGAAGTTCATATGTTCTAGAAAGTTGTTTACTGAGATCTTAGGTTCATTTTTGTAGTTGATTGTTTCCTTGGATTTTGAACGGTTTGCTACCTATGGACCTGAACAGGGGAAAAAAGGTAAAAAAAATTGAATTTTTTAAAGTTTTTTGCGATTTTGACCTTGAAGATGAAGTTCTGATTCTGATTTTATATGTTAACAATTTTTGTTCTTAATGACAAGAGCTACAACTTTGCCTCAAAAAGTATATCAAAATTCCAAACGGTTTGCAAAATATGAGCTTGAGTAAATTATCATTTTTTTGCAAAAATGACATCGAGGCCCTACATCTTTGAGGGCCCATAAAAAAAACCTGGAGGACTTTGGGCAAAACTGGGAGACAGGGGTCTTTTTTTTTTGGTCTTTTATGACGTAGTGGTGTCCGTATATGGTTATTTTCCCATGACTTAAAAAATTACACAGTGTGAAATAGTACTCAAATCAAATACTTTCATACTTGTTGCTCTAACGGACATAGTAATATACGCTCTGTACATTCAAATGTCTATCCATAACGGTTCAGCTGATAAAGCCATGTCCTCAGATATGAGGACACCTTTTATTTGTTTACACTTATTATTACTGGCACAGTAATAAAAAGTAACGGTTCCAAAAATATGGCCATATAGCTTAAACAATATCACCTAGGGGACACCCTTTAATGTACAATTTTAAATTAAACACTTATTTTAAAGGCCAGAGTCTTTGTAAATTTCAAATGTCTGTCTTAAATGGTTTAAAAGTTTGGCCATATACATCAATTTACATCAACTATTGAGACACCCTTTATAATTTTAAATATTTATAAATTTTAGTATACGGGACGAAGTAGTGCAGATTCTTTCAAGTGTTTGTTAATAACGGATCAAAAGATAGGGCTAGATAGGTAAAATTGTATCAATTATGGGGACACCCTTTAGTTTCCAAATTTAAATTATATACTTGATGTTATAAAGGACTTAGATATACAGGTTCTTTGTAAATTTCAACCGTCTCTCTGTTACGGTTCAAATGTTTTGCAATATACATCAAATTACATCAACTATTGGGACACCCTTTAACTGCTAATTATAAATATTTAATTTCTGATTACAAATATTGGACAGTCTGTCTAATTTTCAAGTGATTGTTCATATATTTAAATTGACGTTACATATGGGGACACCCTTTAATTTTTAAAGTTATTTTTTATTAATTTCTGTTATTGGCAGCTATAGTGATATGCAGTTTTTTAAAAAGGGTACCCTTTACGGTTCATAATAGACGTAAAAAACACGTATGTTGTATGGGGACACCTTTTAATTTTCAAAATTCTGAACTTCTTTTAAAATGGGACCAATCTGTAAGCATTTCCTTTCTAATAAAAAATTTTTTTAAATCGGTTCAGAAATGACTGAGTTCTGCGGACGAATTCAGATGAATTGATAACCTCTTTCTTCTTATTTTGAACTCGGTTAAAAAAGATCTCATGCGTTAAAAAAATCGATATTAATCGCCCATATATTTAAAATTTTTAAACGAAAGAGCTCATCTCAAGGGAAATAATTTTTTGGAAAATAACACAGAAATCTGAACGACTACTAGTTTGGCAAAAGAACGACTATTGTAATTGTTAAAGCCAAAAAACGGATGTATTACAAAGTCTTAGTTTAAGTTTTGATCTTCACAAAAATTAGAAGTAGTCACTTGGTATAAAGAAAAACACTTCCAATAATTATACTTGATGGCAGTAATAAAACTATTTTTAAAATGCTTCAAAACTAACGTACTCGTATATCGCAATAGCAATATGACAGTGAAATATATATGACCGGAACATCAATCAGGGTATAAAAATGAAGTATGCAACCAAATCCTTAAAGCCTGCAGGCTGCCCTTGAAGAGATAATAATAATACTGCTGTAGAAAATTGATAACAATTGTTCCAATCGCGCTCATCCTATGACTTGCCTAATTATTTTTATTAGAAATGGTACAAAAACCATGAACCTTGCCTTTTGAATAGAGGACACATTACGTAAAGTCTGAAAAAAATACACATTTGAAGGGTTTGCAGCAACAAAGAGTTAACTGCATTTTTTATAATTTTTGGAAAATAATGGAGAATGTATTTAAATCGCCTTTTTGTCTTCATCCAAGTATTTGTCATCTACCACTTTATGATTTGGCCAAATGGCATTGAGAAATTAGAAATAAAGAATTTTTTCCCTCAAGAAAGACTTTTTACCTCTGTTTGGCCTAAAAATCGAGTTAACCCTTTTATGCTGAAAATCCTTTAATTTAACTAGTGATTGAATAAAATTATAACAACTGGCACTGTGCAAGCACGTAAAGGTTAGATATAACATCTACCACAGCGTAACGAACAGTGTCAATTGACTTCCTCCTAGGTCATCGACATGCCAAATTAATACATTCCTTTTATAGAAAGTGTTAGAACTTAGGCCAGTACTAGTTGGCATAAGGAAATAACCAATAAATCATAGTGTATACTAAAAATCGTCCTTGACAAAATCTATACCAGGAATTATATGAAAAGCTCAATCAGGTCTCAAGGAACTAAAGAACAGAGAAGTTTTTTTACCATCCAGGCATATTAGAAAATTTAGATAATACAGAATCCATAAACTGCATCAGAAGAACTGATAGCGTCTGCAATAGAGTTAAATTCCCTGGAGCTTACGTACTTCGAGGGATGCATACGATTTCTCACTAAACAATCCAATTGGTTTTATTCGTTCTTCAGAAGATGTACAAAAGATCCTTTGGACTACTCAGAAGTAATATCGTAATATAAATGTGCCTTAATATTATTGTGGGGTGAAATACTATTGTGTTTTGGCATCTATATAGTAGGAATATTAAGAATTAGTTAACACAAGCAATGGATCAATAGGCAAATGAAATAATTCGAACTGAAATAATTCGAAATATTATTTGACCAATTTCCAGGTGATATATTCGGGATTTTTGAAATTTGATCGATACAAATAAGTAAAATGTTGTAGGGAGATTTTAAGACCGAAACAAATGGTAACCTGGAGGTACAAGGATCGTATGGCGGATCCATCAAAACTTCCGATTTCCAAGTCAACAAAGATTTGTTTAGCAGCGTTTTGTCGTAATTGAACACAACTCCTTTTCTGTTGGCCAATTCTAGACGGTTATTTTGGATTGCATGATGCGATGACGGAATTACGCAAGAGTTTGTATAAGAGACTTTTTATATGATCCAACATAATAACACAAAGATCAGATATGGAATTATAATTAGGAAATTAATGCCATTTATTTTTATTTTGATAATATTGGTAGGTTTCAATTATGCATGGAACAAAATACCGCCACGACCGATGATGCCGCTAGCCCATAAACCGCACCAAACAATCACTCGTTGTGGGTGCATTGGTTTTTCGGTAATCACTCTTGGGTTATCAGTAGCCCAAATGCGGCAATTGTGCTTATTGACGTATCCACTGAGGTGAAAATATGCCTCATCACTGAAGATGATTTTCTTCGAAAATTAATCATCCAATGTAGCCATTTCTTGCCACCATTCTGATCATTGACGACTTTTGGAATGACCATGCATGGTTCAAATTGAGTTAGTCTGAAATTGAGAAATGTCAAATTAAATGCAGAAAAATACTTGAGTCAACATCGGCATTAAAAATTTAACCACCCCATAGATGGATAAAAATTTTCGAAATATTCCGAAAGAATAATCAAACCGAAAAAACTTTTGAAAAGTAATGTATTTTATGATAAACCATAAATATACGCGAAAGTTTCTCCAAATAGTTTACA
Organism: Phasia obesa; assembly: GCA_949628195.1. Taxonomy (NCBI): domain Eukaryota; kingdom Metazoa; phylum Arthropoda; class Insecta; order Diptera; family Tachinidae; genus Phasia; species Phasia obesa. The sequence goes on from OX451219.1 coordinate 6,749,967, forward strand.
ACTGAACAAAAAACTTTTGGGAGTAGAAAAGATTTTTCCTAGTCACCTAAGCAATAGGACACCAGGCCATTTCTGGAAAGTGCGGCTATTGAAAAAACGCTTACACGTAGATAAAAAAAACAAATAAAAATATCCCTGTACGTATGCTGCTTTCTGGTATTTATGACGATTGATAACTACAACTGAAACCGCAGTCCACTAGTCATACAAGTAACACGGTTTGAATTATTTTTCACTTTTCTACATTCTATTCATTTCATCACATTGTCTGGCTGTAATTCTTTTACTAGATCTTCAGTTTCAAATATTTAAAAAAATGTGAATAAATTCCTTCTAACCAACACTTCTTTTACTTTTATAAAATTAACACGTTTTCTGAAAACACCAACTGGTCAATAGTCAAAATAGTATACAAATTCGCGACTCTTTGTTTTATTTTTTGATATAATATTTGTTTAATATTTTTTTTATTTATTTCGGTAAGTTACCAAAATAAAGAAATATAAAACCTGGCGTACCATTTATTACAAACTTATTCCTTTTTTATTTATTATTTTTTATTTTTCCTCTCTAACGAAAATGCAAACTTTATTTTCGCGTCCCTTAAGCTAAACATAAACCAAATAAATGAACCAAGTTTCAGGATGAACCAAAAAAAAAAATCCACCAAAATATAAAGACTGATGCTTGAATTTATTACATTCTCACTTCCTTAAACTCACAAGCCAAACGTTAGCGTTTGGCCATTAAAAACACCCATAATCACAGACAGCCTCCAGTATCACTACACTACACATGAGAATGGTTCGTATGCAAACATTCGACTATCCACAATATCCCCCATTACTTAATCATTGATTTTGAAAAAAGCTAAAAAAAAAAAGAAGAAAAGCTAACACAAGTAGTATACGCTGAATTTACGTTTTAATGTTTTAAACGAAACTCCTCTACTCATAGGAGGATTTCTTTTATTTTAGCAAAAAAAAAATAAATAAAAAATTAAGAAAAAAAATGTTTGCTGATATTATTTTTTCTCTCAGTTTGAACTTTTTTTAATTCAATTTATTTTTGGATTTATTCACATTTATACACATGAGATTCATTTCCGTTCCTTTTTTTATCATCTCTAGTTTTTTCGCTACTTCTAGCAGCTTGATTATATGTGTTGTACTTTTTTTATTTTCTATAAAGTACGCGAATAATATCCCTAAATACAAGTTTTAAGGAATCAATGTTTTATTTTTTTTTTGGATTTTGGCAGGATGTTAATGTAGCAAAATTTTAGGAAGTTTGTGTATAAATTTAATGAAAATTGATGAAACAAAAGTTCGTATAGGTAATTGTGGGTAATACATTAATGAGTCTATACGATAAATGATTATGCTGCAGCCACTGTTACAGGAGGTGTTAAATTATAAAAAGGTTTGTCAAAATCAACCACGGAAAAAATAGATTTATTAAATTAAAATCTAAAATAACGTTTTTATGTTTAAATATTACTAAAACAAAGTGGTAAAATAAACTCAAACTGATATAAATTTAAAAAGCAAAAGGCAAAAAAAAATAAAATATATAAAAATTAAACTTTAACAAAAAGGACATTCGACAGGATGTTCAAAAAATACGAATTTTGAAAAATTTTAATTGAATTTATTAAAAACAATCAATTTATCAAATAGTAAGCGAAAAAATTCTTAACGAAAATAATATTTAATGGCTAAAAAATTAATTTCAAAAATTATTTTCATTTAAAATCCTGATAAAGAATACAACACTTAAAAATGGATATGAGCACCAAAATCTCTGTGGACAAAAATGTTACCATTATTTTAAACTAAAGACATCTAAAAAACAAAGAAGTAAACAAATTCAAAAAAAAAAGGACCTTCACAAAGACTCTTTTAAACAAAATAATTTTACATAATTTCCGGTGTAAAGTAAAGAAAAGATAATTTTATAAGTTGTAGGCATTAAAAAAATATAAAAGAAATACTTTTTCGAAGAAGAATTTAAACTAAAAAAATATTCGATAAAATCGTTATTTACTGCATAAGGCTTATTAAAAAATAAAAATATATAGCATATAAAGAATTGAATTGAAGGTTCTAAAATAACAAAAAGGACCTGTTGAAGGATGCCTGTAAACACTGGATTTTTATAAATTTTTTCCATAATGTAGAAAATAATTTAACATCTTATCAGGATCATAAGACTAATAAAAACAACTAAGAGTGCCATTTTCGGACGTACCAAAAATTCTACACCATTTGCCATGGTTATTTTATTTATACAGACATAGTTACAAAATTAATTTAATTTAAGACACAAACGCATTAATTTCCACCAATACGCAATATTTCGTATATTTTATATATCGTCACCTCAAATTCTTAACTATGGAAAAATTTTTAGAAATTTTTTTTTTTAAATTTTACAAAAACTTTTTTTGTTAAATTTTGAGATTTTTTTTTTGTAAAAATTTTAAGAATTTTTTTTTGTTATAAAATATTTTTTGTAAAATTTGTTTGAACTTAATAAAAAAAAATCTTTGAAATTTTTTTTCTAAAAATATTTTTAGAAAACTTATTTTTGAAAAATTTTATTAAAAATTTTGTTGTAAAAATTTTATAGAAAATATTTTTGTAAAAATTGTATAGCAAATTTTTTTTAAAATTTTTTTTTTCAAATCTTATTGAAAATTTTGTGTAAAAATATTATTGAAAATATGTTGTAAAAATTGTATTGAATATCTTTTAAAAAATTTTATAGAAAATCTTTGTAATAATTTTATTGAAAATAGTTAAATTGAAATTTTTTTGTAAAAATTTAATAGAAAATATTTTAGAAATTTTTTTGAATATTTTGAAAATTTTGAAAATTTGTTTAAAATTGTTTAAAATTTTTCAGTAAAAATTTTTTTAAAATTATTTTGTAAATAAATGTTTTTTTAATTTTTATTTAAATTGTTTCTATAATTTGTTTTTAAAAATTTGTTGCAAATTTTATATAAAAATGTTTGGTAAAATTTTTTTCGAATATGTTTTGTTACAGTTTCTTTTTAAATTTTTGTAAAAAATTTTTTAAAAAATTTTTTTCAAAATTAGGACTTTCGTGCAATCTAAATTGCGTTAGAATGTTCAGAAAAAAGCAAAAAAAATCCTTCCAACTTCATCATATAAAAAAGCAAAAGAGAATCATTACACAACTTTATTTATAAAGTATTTTTAATTTTTCAAAAAAAAAAAAAGGACTTTCCACAAAATTTTCATTAAAGGTTTTATATCAATATAATCCTTTCTAATCTATTCAATTCTCCCATTGACAAATTGTGACATTAAAATTATAAAGAAAAAAAACTTCAATGTCGCTTATGTAAGGATATTTAAATTATAAATTTTATTTAAGCTTGAAATATCTAAAATTTTATTAAATTAAAAATTAAAAACATAAAAAATAAATTTTAAACTCATATAAAAATACCAACGCTACTAAATAAAGTTTTTTTAGAAACTATCTTGAAAAGGAAAAATGAGTAAAAAAATTATAAAGCAGAATAATTTTTCTAACAAAATTTAAAAATCTTTATAAAATATTAAAAAAATAAAATAATTTTTATTTATCTACAAACCTTTTCATATACTTTCTCACTAATTGCAAGTTTATTTATTAAAGAAAAAAAAAAGACTGCTTCTTCAATTATTATTATATTTTTTTCTGAGTTCATGCTGAATGAAAACTGTGCTTAGGAAAAAATAATCTAATAAAGAAAAAGTAATGAAAAACTAAAGTGTTTTATACAATCTACAAAAATTAAATAAAAATGTATACTATATTATTTAAAGTGCACATATGTATGTATGTATTTCTATGCACTAAATGTGTGCGCTTGTGTCCTTAAAAAAATTTTTTTTAAATATTTTGTGTTTCGTTGGCTTGAATGTATAGTTAAAGACAAATAAAAAAACACGTTAAAAATAGAAAACCTTACCGAGTTGAACCAAGTTGATTTTGCACTTTACAGCCTGAATTTTGTTGCCATTTATATCTATATTTTGTGTGCAAGTATTTACTCGTCCCCCTCCTTTACTTTTTGTTTTTTCACTTATTTTTAATTTTGTACCTGCATATTTTTCTTGTTTATAAAACTAATTGCTTTTTATAAATGGCCCAAAAAAAACGTGGAAATATTTTGTATATTTAGTAAATCCCAAAGGTTTCCAAACATAAGTTTAGGCATGGCAAATAATTGACGAAGTAAATTTGTTTTCTATTCTTTGCCTAGTGATTATTCAATCTTGCATTACAAGTAATCCACACCAAATTTTAATATTCTTACTTATTATTCTTACTATTTACTTTATATTTAAAGGTACCCATCCCTGCATAAAATTCTATAATTCAGATAGATTTCTAAAAATTACTGTAAAGCTCTGCAAAAGACAAACAGGAAATGCGTTACTCAGTATTTTAAAACAGCGCCATCTGTTGCGCAACATGGCTTAAAATATACTGCTTTAAAAAATAAAAGATGGCTTAAAGTATGCAACCTGTAAATCGGTAAAAAAATCGGCGTACTTTCACTACTTTTTCTTCATTTTCTTTGCAAAATAAGATATTTTTGCGGAATAAAGTATCCCATATTGAAATCAGGATACTAAGGTACCTCCTCATAAAAATTTTGTTAAAATCCATTCAGTGGTTTTTAGGTGATGCGAACACAAAAAAGCAAGACAGCCAGAAAATGAGTTACTATTTTATTATATGTATAGACAGCAACATTTTGTAGTAGTTTCAAATAGTTGATAGTCCTTAACCTTAATCACAGAAATGCTCAATTAAATCGTTACGTTACAAACTTAAGACTCAATTAAAGAAGATGCCCTAGATGTTAATTTTAGGCAGCTGGTCTTTAGACGAAATCCTTGATTTTTATTTTGCCTTAATTTGAGAATCAGAGCAGCCAAAATGCATTAAATGCTTCTACAAGCCTGTGGTATGACAGCTTGCAATTATTTAAATTCTTGGAAATGATTCACCTTCAAAGCAAGATTGAATTGTAATTGGGAAGCAGAAGAAAATATTCTACAACATCTTCGAGAAGTAAACAACTAAGCTATATGAACACAGGGTAATGGGCTAATGTGAGCAAAGGTCCTATAATGGCTGAAGTTGCTAAAGCTGTTAAGGAGGAGGAAGGCTACTACATATAGACAGGCTCGAATGGTGCTCAAAGAGCCCTTAGTAATAAAAAACTGTAACTTATTTCCAAAATAAAGTGGAGAAAAAGCAGTGAAAGTACGCCGAATTTTTACAATTTAAAGATATTGCATACTTGAAGGAATCTTTTATCTTTGAAAGCCGTATATTTTAAGCAATGTTGCGCAACAGATGGCGCTGTTTTAAAATAATGGGTAACTCATTTCCTGTCTGTCTTTTACAGAGCTTTACAATAATTTTTTAAATTTTAGAATTTAATATAAATTTTAGAATTTTATCCAGGGATGGGTACCTTTATATAAGGTAAATACGTAAGAGTCTTAAAATTTGGTGTGAATTACTTTCAAAGCAAAATCCAACAAAATATTGTCAGGACGCACACAACGTGTTTGAGCAAGGCTAATTATTTAAATAAAAGTATTTTATTTCTATGCTTTTAAGAAAATTTCTAACAAATTTATAGAAACCTCAAGATCTCGAAACTCTCTTAATATTTCGCTTCTGAAAACATAATATTCTAACTTAGAATGAGATAATTTCATGCTTAAACTTAAACTTAAAGCCTTAACCTTTTTTTTGCAAAGTTTTTTCAGCACTTTATGGCTTTTTGCACCTCTTCCTATACCACAACCCAGATTAGTCCTTTAACTTTTGGTTTTTTGAAAGTGTTTTTTTTTTTGTATATAAGGGGTTCCTAGTTATATTAACCAAACAAAATGTACATTAAACCCTTAAGCATTACAGCGTAAAACCGCGTAATTTTTATAAAAATAAAACAAAATCAAATAACATATTACAAGTGACCGTAAGAGAACAGTCATGTGTGAGAAAAAAAAACAGCAACCTAACAAACCATTATAAAACATAACTTTGGTTAAAATAAAGCCATTGTTTAACAAAATCTTAATAAAAAAAAAAAACAAAAAATAAACACCAAATCAAACCTTTCCCTCTTCTCTATCCCTCTCTCTCTCTATAGAGACCCTTTAAACATTTGTTTATTTTAATGTTCAACAAAAAAAAAACCGCGGTAAGCATAAAGTCATTTATCTTATTTTGTCAAAATCAACGAAAACCAACAAATCATTTTATTTTGTTTTTTTTTATCATTTTATGCCATTTCTTACCTTTAAAGATTTCAGCTTATTTTCACAAGCTTAATGTCATGATTGCATAACAGGGTTTTTTTTCTATTATTCTTTCATTATCCTTTTTCTGTTTAACATTGTCAGTTCAATGCTTAGGTGAATCCTTTACTATTATTAGTTGTCACATAGTTATTTTAGATTTAATACCTGCTGGTATCTATCAATTGTTTGTTTTCTCAGACGGGGTTTGCTGACAACAAGTGAGTTAAATTGTTATTTATGTCATTTTTTGTAGTTTAACTTGACATTGGACAAGTGCTTCGATTGCTCACTGATTAATGACTTCTCTGGCATTGAAATTAATATGTTTGTTAAAGAAACAATCGTACAAACATATAGAATTAGAAGTTTGTTGATTATTTTAGTTAAGCAGAAATTGAACAAAGTCTTCAAAGTAAATGAATAAATAATAGAAAGGTTATTAAGGGAAAACAAAGAAATTAAAAAAATTTTTATAATTTTCTGATATTTAATTAACTTGCTTAAATGGTTCTTGTCATTAAGCAACTTAATTTTTTTAACGCATGTCTGAATCAAAGATTAAAAGTGGCAAAAGAGACCGAATTGAAAGGCCACCATAAAAATAGAATAATTGTCTAATTGGCTACACGAATATAGTCAGAGATTGTCCATGCTCGCGCAGCCATTTAATTGGAAAAGATCACGAGCTTATTTAAAGAAGTCCTGTCCTGAAAGATCAAACATGATGGGGATTTTCAACGGTGACATACAAATTTATCAATCTGATCTTTCTCAAAACGTCAGGCAATGTTAACATTTTTTCACAGTAAGGGGCCAGATTGCACATGCAATATACATTGTAAATTTTTTAATATTTTTTATCAAAATGAGAAAAGTAGTTCATTTATGATTTTATAGATCATTTAGTTCCAACTGTGTTTCTTTTAATTTTAAGCTAACAATTTTTGTCTAAAAAGGTTTTATCCGAATATATATTGACTTTTGAAAACACCTAATATACAAAAAAATTTGCGTATAATCTTTTTACTTTTATGATTTTAAACTACACTTTTACAAATATAATATAAAGATATAGAAAAGTTTTCGATCATATTTTGCAAAAATTTTATCGAACATTTTTTCTAAAAATTTTATTGAAAATTTTTTCTAAAAATTTGATCGAAAATTTTTTGTAAAATTTTATTTCAAAAATTTATCGAAAATTTTTTGAAAAATTTAAAAAAAAAAAATTTCAAAAATTTATCAAAATTTTTTCTAAAAATTTTTTCTAAAAATTTTTTCAAAATTTTTTCTAAAACTTTTATTGAAAATTTTTTCTTAAAATTTATCGAAATTTTTTTCTAAAAATTTTATAGAAATTTTTTTGTAAAATTTTATTAAAAATTTTTATCAAAAATATATTGAGAACATTTTATAAAAATTTATCCAAATTTTTTCTAATAATTTTATCAAAATTTTTTCTAGATATTTTATCGAAATGCTTTTTTAAAAATTTTATCGAAAAATTTTTCCAAAAATTTTATCGAAATTTTTTTGTAAAATTTTATCGAAAATTTTTTGTCAAAAATTTATCGAAATTTTGTCGCGATTTTTTTCTAAAAAATTGATCGAAAGTTATTCCTAAAAATTTTATCGAAAATTTTTTGTAAAATTTTATGTCAAAAATCTATAAATTTTATCGTAAATTTTGTCGAAAATTTTTTGTAAAAATATTGTCGCAAATATTTCATAAAATTTTTTCCCAATTTTTCTTTAATAAAATCACCTAATTTGTAATTTAATTTATTCATTCTTAGAAGGAATAGAACGAACTCAAGCTTGACTACAAATTTTCATTGTATGTAATATAAATAATTCGACTAATAAAATTTGAAATTTTCAAATTATAAAAATTTTTTTTTTTTAATTTAATCGAAAATTTTTTGTAAAAATATTATCGAAAACTTTTCATAAAAATTATATCGAAAATTTTGTGTAAATATTTGATCGAAAAAATTTTTTTTTAATTGTACAACAAACTTTTTGTAACAGTTAGAACTTTCCCGCAATCTATATTTGGTTAGCATGGTCAGTCTAAAGCCTATTGAATGCTCCTGGATCTTAGATGGCACCATGGGGGTCTATCGGCTACCTCTATGAGTATTGCCTTTATAGAAAAGGGTTTAAATAAATCAAAGCAGAAAAACCTTACCAAAAATTAAAAAACGCCCCTCGCAGGGGGTTATTGATCCCCCAAGATCTGTATGCACTCCACTGGTCGCGGTCTAATATTTATTTAACAAAAAAAAAGGTAAAAATATTCATTACAACCGAAAAAAAACAACGGGAAAAATATAAGTGGACGTGGACGTTTTTACCACAGCTTCAAATGGAATGGCCTGATGTTGCTTAATTCCATTAGCGTAATTTTTCGAAATTTCGAAAATGTGCCTGGCAGATTTTTTTAATTTTCTGTATCTCTTCTGGTGCCTTGGCAAAGTTGTTTTCAACCCGAATACAGACGGACATCAATCAACCTCTACGTATAAGGATGCAGAATATATACACTTTATGGGGTGGTTGGAAATTAATATTATAGAAATTATAATATTATAGAAATTACGGAATGACAGACTTATGTATAAACTTTCCACCTATAGTGAAGGGTATATTAATTTTAAATAATATAAAATTTTATTCTACACTTGACAACATTTAAATTTTAGTTTTTTATGTAACTACTTTTTTCAGTTTGTTTGCAAAAAAAAAAAAAACACATGTGTTAACAAAACTAAAAAAAAAAAATCTTATAAAACTTTCCCATATATGTATTTTAAAATAAATGACCATTGTTCTTGTCACCTTTGCTACAAAATCATAAATTTCCAATGCTAACGCGACACCATCTCTATTCGTACACTAATGTTGCAGAGCACAACATTTCTTGTTTCTCACACATTTATTGCGACATTTTAAAATCAGCACATCCGTTACCAATACCACAGACTGCCAAGGATAGCCAAAGTGTTAGCCAACAATAGTTCTTTTTTTTCGTTTCGTTTCGTTTTTTACAGCTTTGAATTTTTCACACTAAAATTAATGTGCCCAAGAAATCATTACAACGAAGAAAAATGTAGAATGAAAAAAAAAACAAACCATTGCATGGAAATCCAGCAGAGAAATGAGCGCTAGAGTTTAAAAAATAATGTTAAGCAAATATTTCTTAACACTTAAAAGATGAGGAGGGAAATCTTGCATACAAGGGGCCATTTGAAAGGAAATAAATTCTAGTACAAATTTATTTGTTTATGATTGTTCAAATTATAGAGCATAGAAAGTCTTAAAAATGTTTAATTGCAGAAATCAATTATGTTTCTCTATTTGCTTACGTTAAACATTTTGAGGAAAGAAAATTTTCGTTTCGTTTATACTGCTTGGTTGCTCTTCTCAGGCTTTGTTTATTGAACCCTACTTTAGATCACTATATTCTAATTTTATAAAATAAAATAGAGCCCTAGCATACCGAAAAATAAAACCTGAATTACTTTTTAAAAAACTTTTAAAGTTAAGAACCTTTTCATTTCGTTGCAAATACATATTTCTTTATAAAAATGTTCGTTATAAAATTCTTATTGGTTGCTTTAATGCACACATGTAGTAAAATATAATTATTTGGTATTGGTTTAATAATGCTAAAATAAAAAAATAAACAATTTAAAAAAAATATATTTCATTTTATATTATTTTTAATTTTTTTTTTTAATTTTTTTATTTTTTTTTTTCCAAATAGAGATAACTTAAAAAAAATTATAAAGCTTACAACTTGTAATTTAAGACATTTTTTAAAAATTAGTTGTTAAATTTGAAAAAAAAATTATTACAACAAAGTTGCTCATATATCCTTTTTTTAAAGATTGTAGAAACAATCAATATTTTCAGTTTTTTTTTTGCATTATCGTGATGTTTTTAAAATCTAACAATATTTTTCAACATAATTATTGTAGTTTTTTACCTTCTTTATAGTTTTATATATCTATTTTTGAAACAAAAAATCTTTTTTATAAAATATTTAATTTTTATTTTCACAAAAATTTGGGTTCACGAGTTTTTTGAGGAAATAAAAATTAAATTTTTTTTTTTTGAAAATGTCTGTGCTTAAAAGTAGAATTATAAAACTATAAAGAAGGTCAAAAACTAAAAAAATTATCTTGATATATATTTTAGTTTAATTTAGTTTCTCCAAGTAGGATTTCAACTGACACCGAAAAATGTAAATAAGCGTTATAAAGCAGCAGGATAACTTTGTCTGAAGTGTTAGGTAAAACTCTTCCTCTGTGTTCGGTAACAATTTAGTTTAAACAACTTGTACACACGACACCAAGCTCATGCCACCAAATACACCATGTGACCTTTTCCCCGAAATATTAACTTTTGGTGGCATACCAAATACACAATGTGACCTTTTCCCCGAAATATTAACTTTGACTGTCGCTATTAAAGCGTAGGAAAGTGGTAACCATGGCTCTTCATCTTTAGGTTATCCTAGCTTATCCTTTTTGATAAACAGTAACAATATCTATACATATAATGAAACAGTAACCCATTTCCTGTCTGTTTTTCTCTGTGTACGCATCACGTAAAAGCTTAATTAAAATTTTGTAAGGAGGTGCCTTAGTAACCTGATTTCAATATAGGATACTTTTTTCCGCAAAAGTATCTTTCTTCCAAGAGAAAGTGGAGAAAAAGCAGTGGAAGTACGCCGATTTATTTCACCGATTTATTTCACCGATTTATACTTTGAGGCATTTTTTGTTGTTTAAAGCAGGCTACTCTAAACACGGTTGCGCAACAGATGGCGCTGTTTTAAAATAATGTGAATTGAAAGCGGGATTTTTATAATGCGATTGCGCAACAGATGGCGCTGGTTTAGAATAATCACAAAATGAACTGAAAGGGGGATATTTTAAACACGGTTGGGCAACAGATGGCGCTATTTTAATATATAAATAAACAAAATATTAATTACTTACCGCCAAATAGCTAATTGAATAAAATTTGTATGTTTATTTTGTGGAATTACATTGTTATTAAAATATTTCAAACAGCTTTTACAGAGCTTTAGAACTATTTTTAGAATTTTAGAATTTCACATAAATTTTAGAATTTTATCAAGGTATGGGTACCTTTATATAAAAACAAAATCTGTATACATAAAGCACTGAAAAGTAAGAGTCTTATAGTTTGGTGTGGATTACTTTCAAAGCAAAATAGAACAAAATATTGTCAGGACACAACGTATGTGGACACAGCTAGTAGTAGGTAATTAAAACCCTTCTGTTTATGCTTGGCAAGCCGATTTGTCTCAACAGCAGAGTTCTTCTAATTTATATATATTTTTCAAAAATTTTTGCAACTGACGATATCGATTTAAAGCCCCAAGGCGTTGGTTTTAAAATGAAAGTGAAAAAAATATAATGTCAATGTTTAAAGTGTTAGGTTGTACACCAAAGGGACGGAGTAGAGTGGTAAAACCAGCCACTACTTTTCAAGACGGAGTAGATTCTATTCTAATCCGTAGTTAATACACCGTATAGGCTTTGGAGGTACAGATGAACCATAAATGTAAGTCATTTGAATACCAGTTTAATACCGAAGAGAAAAAGACTTGTGATCATCTCCTCTTTCCCCTTTCATCGTGATAACTTCTACAGTATCCTTTATCTCCTTCATCTTCTTTCTTTTTCTGTTGGTACGGTAACCAAGTCAAGTGTATGTATTCTTAGTATTCTCCCCAGTTTTCCTGCTTTATTTAGATTAAGACAAGGCCAGATGTCCTTGAGGTAAAAAGAAATAAGTCTAATTTAAATCAGATCCATCAGCATTACTGATGTAATATTCCTAGCCTACAAGAGGAATGCTTGAATTAAAAATCAGACGCTAGTACAATCCTATATTTATTCCAGGCTTTGAAATAAACAGTTGCATGAGCAAGCTCTTCTAATGGGTGTACATACTCATTAGCTCATGAATAAGTGGTCATACTCAAACACAAACTAGCTTTCTAAACACATGCCTACTCATACCATATTATTAGTGAGCAAACCTCTGTTCGTATCCTAAATGCAATGAGCTGGCCGAATAAAATGAACTTTCTATACTAGTGACTGCCGCGTTTACTCATCTCTTGTTCAAAACATTCACTGTATTATTTTGTTTTGGATAAGGATTAGTAAGCTTTGCTTGCACTAGTATTTTTTTTTTTTTTTTGTATTTCTTAAGAAATAAAGAACTTAAAATGAACGTAAGTAATGTTGTTAAAAAACTCTGTGTTTTTTGTTAGTTCACTCGACCTGTGTTCGTGATGCACTCAAAGCATAAAACTGCTTGAACACGCCCAAGTTTATTGTTATTATGTTCAACTTTTATAAACAAGTTTGAATGAGTATGAGTAATTACTCATACTCGTTCAAACTTGTAATTACTCATACTCATTCAAACTTGTTTATGAAAACACTACAAGCTCATTGCATTTAGTTTGTTGATCTTTGCTGTTTATTTATTTATTTATTCATTTATTTATTTATTCATTTATTTAATACAATCAAAAAGCCATTTTATAGGCTAAAACCTGATTGTAAGATAAAGCATATTCATATTTAGTTTTTTTATTATTGTCCTCTCATCATTACTCGTGTACAATGAACAGACATTAATTTAATGAAATATTATAATGAGCGTCTTATGAGCTTTTTTGTTTGTGCTCATGCAGTGCTTTAGTTCGAAAGTCATCTTGATTCAATTTTTATGTATAATCCCTCTCTCTCTCTCTCTTAACTTTTACTCCCCTTTTCGAACCATTTTCATAAAGATTGACTGTTGCAGGTAAGAGAAAGAGACCTTGTCAAAACTTCTTGATGGTGCAAAATGTTTGCACGACAAAAGGAGATCATGACAATTATTTCTGTCTTATGTTTCAACTAATCCAGTCTTGTAAATTTACAATAACAAAAAGTTTTTGTTGTAATTTTTTTTTTTTTTTTTTTTGTATTGTAGCATATTTTTTGAACCTGTATTGCCCATTTTGACATTTCAAAGTAAATTACGATTCACATGTACTTTTACAATTTTTTAATTTTCTATATTTCCTCTGTTCTTTAGTTAAACGAAGTATAACATTTTCACAGGATTCATATTATATTTTTTCATTTTTTTTCACAATTTTTTTTAACTTTACATTTGTTTTTCAACACTCTAATATAAAGTTAACATTGATTACTGCTGCTAAAGCTTAAGTTTCTGTGTATAGAGTGCTGTGCATTTCTAAGTTGTGTTTGTGTAAGTTTGTGTTATACTACAGCGAATAACTCACAGTGAATTGAAGACCATCATGTACATACATCCTGGTCCCATGTGAGCATCATTTAGATACCACAACCACAATTTATATGTTCGCGTATATAATTTTTTTCCAACTCTTTCATCTGAGCGAAAAAAAACAACTTTCAACAGCAGTAGCGAAAAAAAAGTTATGTTGTCTCATTAACTTTTAACTAAAATTTTATATTCTATAACAAAACAACAACAAGAAAAAGGATATAGAAACATTTATATAAAAAAATATGGAAAAATGTAATTCATCTAGAAATGTATGTATGTAGCTTGTGTGTTGGTTATTTGAGCTGCTGCTGGTATATAGTTGTTGTGCAAGTATGTTAAGCTTAATTTTTATTGTGGACTTGTTTTATTGCTGTCCTATAGATCTTCTCTCTTATTGCAGGACTCTAAAATAATAATAATAATGAATGAAAAAAATATATAGCGGAAAAAAATAATTTTTCTAACAACAATAACAACACATCACGGAAAAAAATATTATTTTATTAACAAGACAAATATTGTTAAGCATTTGCCAAAGAAAAACAAAGAGTGTGTGGAAGGAGCGGAGCAGCAGCAGCGGAAAAAAAATCTCTTATTGCATTTTGGGTTTGAGTTGGCAATAAATGTATTGTTTTTTATTTTTTTTAATAAACGAACCTTGGCGTTCATTATACAATATATAATTTTTTTTTCCTTGTTGTATTTCTAAGTTACAAGGGTTAAAAAAATATAAAAATTAATTTTAATGTGACAGGAAAAATATTTTTTGACTCTTACAAGAAAAAATAAAATAAATAAAATGAAATGAAAATGAAATTGTATATGATGTTTTAATTAGAGTTGGTTTGGTCATTTGCAATAGGGTCCTTAAAAAATATAAAGAAAAAAAAACTTAAAAAAAATAAAGGGTGTTTTTTATAGAGGTATAGAACATTAAGTTGGCATTACTTTTCAAGATGGCGATCGATTTAACAGTTGTCAAGTGATTTATTCCAGGTTTGGTTTGGCAATTCATCATGAATAGACTCACGCCTAAACAACTCTTGCAAATAGGGCAAATAGGGAAAATAGTGCAAATAGTGCAATTTCACGTTTTGGACCTGTGAATTGGCCTCCAAGATCTTGTGATTTAACACCGCTAGACTACTTTCTGTGGGGCTATGTAAAGTCATTGGTCTATGCGGATAAGCCACAAATGCTTGACCATTTGGAAGACAACATTCGCCGTCTTATTGCCAATATACGGCCACAAATGTTGGAAAAAGTCATCGAAAATTGGACGTCCAGATTGGACTACATCCGCGCCAGCCGTGGCGGTCATATACCAGAAATCATATTTAAAATGTAATGCCACAAGATTACCTTTCGGATAAATAAAATTCATGTCAATCGAATAATCCATTGTTGTTTTATTGCAACTTAAAGTTCTATACCTCTATAAAAAACACCCTTTATAAAAAAAAATGCAAAAACTAATAGAAAATATTTATACACCACAATTTTTGAAATATAAAAATATTTTATATCTATACATATAATAAAATAGTAACTTATTTCCGTCTGTCTGTCTGCTTTTCATTTGTGTTCGCATCACGTTAAAACTACTGAATGGATTTTAACAAAATTTTTTGGTGAGGTACCTTAGCAACCTGATTCCAATATAGGATACTTTTTTTCGCGCAAAAATATCTCATTTCCAAGAGAAAGTGGAGAAAAAGCAGTGAAAAACGCAATTTCCGGTTTAAGGGTACTGATATTTTCGGTTTAAAACTAGGATTTTTCAACACGGATTTTTTTAACACGTTTATTTTATCAAACTCACCTTTTTTTTTAAATGTGGGAAACTACTGCGCAACAGATGGCGCCAGTTGAATTAAAATTTGTATTTAATTTGTACTTTTACTTTGTTATTAAAATATTTTCAACACCCCTTATAGAGGTTTACAATAATTTTTTGAATTTTAGAATTTTTTAGAGATTTTAGAATTTTATCCAGGGATGGGTACCTTTATATAAATTAAATATATAAATCATAACTCCAGCACTATAAAAGTAAGAGTGTTTCAATTGGTGTGGAATATTTTTAAAGCAAAATATTGTCAGAACGCCCACGACGTGGCTGACACTGCTAATTTATATATAAAATATTGAAATATTGTTAAAGATGGGAACATCCTCAGTAACTTTAATATTAATGCAGGGCTTCCTTCTTTTTCCCCCTCCATTTCATATTTTCCAAATGTCCTTTTTGTCAAAACTTCAATTCTATCCATGCTACTAAAAATTGTCCATTCGTATTAATTCTATGGTAGACTAAACCTGTCGGTGATGGCTGCCATGAGGAAAAATCACTTCAATTGCGATCTTGTGCAAAAAAGAGTCACGAGAACAGAATCAATTCTAATAATCATTAGACTCAGACGTATGCTTAAATAAATTTTTACATCAGCATTAATAGCTGATATGAGTTGACATTAAGGAATCGGATGCTCTCTATGTCCTTGATACAAAAATTCAGAGTGATGTTCGAAGAACTTAGCACATTTTTAGGGTTCCGTAGCCAAAGGGTACAAACGTAACCCTATTGTTTTCGCTACAATATCTGTCCATCTGTCCGCCCGTCCTTTTATCTCTGGAACCGTAATAGCTAAAGTCTTGAAATTTTCACCGAAGATATATAGCTGTTGCCGCTATGATAACACAGGGCAACATGGATTCTTTGACTCGGTATTTATTAGTCAACATTGTAACGTATATTCAAGTAGTTCTCACTCTCTATAACTTTAAATTTTTTAATTGGCTTTATTTGGCGTGTTAAACCATTATGTTAAACATAAAGGAGATTTAACAACATATATAGGCACAACTCGAAAACAGTTAATTCAATTTAATCAAGGAAAAAACTCGAAATTATAAAAATAAAATTTTCTTCGACTCCAACTAATATCCTTTTGCAAACTGCTGCATAGTTTTATAGATATTCAAGAATTTGTGCCAAATAAAATATTTACAAATATTTTAAGTCATAAAAAATCAAATCAGGCTCAATTCCTAAACTGTAACTTATATAATGAGAAGTCTGTTTATTATCACATGTATTTTAGTTTATTGAAAAAAAAAAATAACTATACAAAAAAATACTTTTTTCTGTAGCCTTGTGTAATTTAATATCTTTTATAAATTTTTTACGATTATTTGCAAAATTTTTTTTAAAATATTATAATTAAAATTAATCAAATTATTAACAACTTTAACACTAGTACCTAACAAGAAGCAGACCGCAAACAAATATCAAATAAAACAAATACAGGGTATTTTATCTTTTAATGATATAATCAATACAAAAGAGCTTTAATCCTTGTACGAAATTTAATTCTTTGGCCACATTTTAACTTGTTGAGTGAACTAAAATTATGCCAATAATATTTCCATTTGAAACATCTTATTTATGAAAAACTATTAAAACAATAAAATACCTTGACAGCGGCACAGTTTCATTTGCAATAATCAACCAATACATGAGAATTTTACTGCAGTACAATTTGTGGTATTTGTGGCATTAAATGCGCACATACTTTCAAACAAAATGAAATATTAAAACCTTGAATTCCTATGGTTTCATAGATTTTCACACATTTTGCCGACAACAAATTACTATTAAAAGGTGTTAAAATTTGTAAATATATTCACACACACACACACACATGCACATTTACATTCCTACGCATTCAGTGTCAATATACATAATTAAAAATATTTATTAAATTGAACTCAATTAAAATTTATAAACTCATATTTACTATAATTTTCAATTAAAATTTCATAAATTGAAATTTGAATAACACGCACACACACTCCCACTCACACATACGAGTATTTGACCTGACAACTAGGGATTTTTTTTTTTTATTTGGTTTTCTGTTGATGCCAGACCATTGATAGCAGCAGCATATGCCACAATTGGCCACAATCGTGTATGCATTTGTACACATGATTTTGTGCTTATTACAATTATTATTACAATTATTACTTACTACTGATATTAATACAATTAAAAATTCGTTAAGAGTAAAATTATACACAAAAAAAAAAAACCAAAGTGACCAAATGTATTTGGTTGTTGGCCGGCCGGCCATTGGACCGGATGTTTATTGATAATTTGTAAATTATTATTTTGTTGATAAGGTTGCTCGGAGTTGAAGTAGGATAAATGAAATGTTGCGGCTTTTTATGGCTGTAATGAGTTAAAAATTATTGTAAAGAGTTCATTAGTGAAATGAGTTTGTAATGAATTTATCCATAATTTATTGTTATTATTTGCAAATATTTATTAATAAAGGATGTCCTTATAATAACAAAATATCTGTTTATATGTTGGCCAAAGATAATGTTTGTACAACTAATAAATATTATTTCAAAGTGCGAAATTTTAATATAATCGTTTTATTTTTTCAACAATTTATTAAAATCGCTTTATGAAAAAATTTAAATTTTTTATTAATTTATTTTTTAATAAAAAAAAATGTTGGCTTACAACTTGTATTTTATAGCAGAGTACTTGAATTTGTATTAACCTAAATAAAGTTTTTAGTTTTAAAAAAGTTTCTTCTATATCCTTTTTTCAAAAAAAAAAAAAAAATTTAATATAAAAAAAAATAATAATATTTTACAAAAAACATAGAAAAGTTTAGTTTGTTGTAAATATGTAAATAATATTTTAAACAATTTTAAAAATATAGCTGCATAGCAAAAAAAGTTATAAAGGATTCATAATTTTCAGTAAAAATTTATTTATAACTATTTTTGTTATAAATAAATTCAGCAACAAATTAGTACACTTTTCAAATATTATATTTTTACTTTTTTTGCTTTTTAATTAAAAAGAAAGTAACATATAAAATTTTTATTACAGAAATACTAAGGCTAAAAATTGCTAATCATAGCTTTTAAATTGACGAGTACAACATCAACAGTTTTATTTTAAACGAGTAAGAGTGATATATTCGTCCATGCCGAATCTTACATACCCTTCACCACAGTAATGCTAGAAATTTTGTTAACCTCTTATTTTTTTGAAACTTTTTTGTAATATTTTTTTTTGTTAAATTTTTTGTAAATATTTTGTTGAAATTTTTTCTTTTTATTTTTTCCAATAATTTTTTTAAATTGTTTTTGAAATTTTTTTTCAATTTTTTTCAATTTTTTTTTTGAAAATTATAAGTAACAATTTTTTAGAAATTTTTGTAAAAATCTTTTTAAAAAATTTTTTTGTGAAATTTGTTAAAATTTATTTGTTTTTTATTTTTTTTTTTTTTTTTTTGTAAAATTTAGTAACTTACTGCAATCTATATTGCGTTAGTCAAACTAAAGCAAAAAGATCCTAGAAAATGTCCTCATATTGACCCTCCCTCTAATGGGCCTATTGGCTGCTTCTGCTTTTTCTTGTTAAATTTTTTGTAAATATTTTTTTGAAATTTTTTTCTTTTTATTTTTTCCAATAATTTTTTTAAATTGTTTTTGAAAATTTTTTTTCAATTTTTTTTTTATATTTTTTTGAAAATTATAAGTAACAATTTTTTAGAAATTTTTGTAAAAATCTTTTTAAAAATTATTTTTGTGAAATTTGTTAAAAATTTTTTTTTTATTTTTTTTTTTTTTTTTTTTGTAAAATTTAGTAACTTCCTGCAATCTATATTACGTTAGTCAAACTAAAGCAAAAAGATCCTAAATATGTCTTCATATTGACGCTCCCTCTAATGGGCCTATTGACTGCTTCTGCTTTTTTTGTTAAATTTTTTGTAAATATTTTTTTGGAAATTTTTTTCTTTTTATTTTTTCCAATAATTTTTTTAAATTGTTTTTGAAAATTTTTTTTCAATACTTTTTTATATTTTTTTTGAAAATTATTCGTAACAATTTTTAAGAAATTTTTGTAAAAATTTTTTTGTAAAATTTTTTCAAAATTTTTGGTTTTTTTTAATTTTTTTTAAACTTTAGTAACTTCCTGCAATCTATATTGCATTAGTCAAACTAAAGCAAAAAGATCCTAAAAAATTGTCCTCATATTGACCCTCCCTCTAATGGGCCTATTGACTGCTTCTGGTTACCAGTGGGGGCACCCTGTAGGTCTATTGGCTACCTTTATATGTACTGCTTTCTATAAACGCTTTTATTACAAATCAAAGCAGAAAAAACCTTACCAACCTAAAAATAAACATAAAATCGGTCCTTGCAGGGACTTATTGATCCCCCGAGATCTCTATGCACTCCTTGCGATCTACATGTCATGGTCTAATATTTATTTAACCAAAAATCATTATTAGAACGGGAAAAAAATTATAATTCATATGAACAAATATAGGTGGCCGTGGTTTTTTGCCCGTAGCCTACAAAGGAATGTCCCGATTTTGCTGAATTGCAATCCCAAAATTTTCGAAACTCTGCCTGGCGATTGTTGGGCTTAAATCTTCTGTTTCACGTCTGGAGCCTTCGAAAATGACATTACTACCCGAACACTTTTTAACTTTTCTTTATATAAGGATCCAGAATGTATATACTTTATGGGTTCGGCAATTAATGTTGTAGCAATTACACACGGAATGACAAAATTATATATACTCTATCCACCTGCGGTGAAAGGTATAAAAGGGATCAAACATAATTTAATACTTATGGTTTCAGTGGTCCGTCCAATATCGAATATTAATAATAAAGAATATTTTTTTTTCATTATGGCTCTTTCTCATCGCAAGCTATTTTTTCCCTTTGCCTCTTTGTCTTAATCTTTGTCGCAAGTGCTCTTCTAAATTATTTTTAAAGGGTTTGGTAGGGCCAAATTTATATAAAAATAAAATCAAATGTAAAAAAAGAAAAAAGTATATGAATAAAATTTGAAGAAACACATTATTTCTTTATTCATGAAAGACATACATCGTTGGCCTAAACTAAGCAGCAAAAATCTTTAAATATTTTAACATTTTTAAAAAAGTACCCTTAGAAAAGTATATTAAATGCCAAATCCCTTCATTTTGCTAAAAATCACGTACGTATATTTTCCACTTATTTTACCCCAAATTTTTTGGCAAAATTCTATAAAAATACGCTTTTTCTAAATAACAACAAAAATAGATAAAAAGAAACCAAAACAAATAATAAAGAAACGCGTTTGGCCTTTCAGACAACAAGACACAACTGCAATCAATATTATTTACTATAATAACACCTAAATTATCATATTAAACAACAATATTAAAACCTTTTCTAATGCTCTTCAACTCTCCTGCCCCTTTTTTATCAATGTCCTTTTTCTACTCTAACCCATTTTTTGTACTCTATACGTGTTAAAATACTAAATAATTTTGTTTCCAACTAAAGAAAAGAAAAGAATCAATAGAAAACAATAAAATACCCAAGTTACATTATACTAAAGAGTCCTTTGTAAATACAAAAAATTAAGAATAAATAAGCATTTTAATGCCCTCACTATTAAAATATTAAGGTATTCGTAAGTATTTTATTTATTTTGTTAAGAGTTGAGTATTATGCTTAATTGGATATTTATATTATCCTTTAATTTTCTTTGCCCTTTGATAGAGCTGTAATAAATGTCACGAATGCGCCCGTTTTAATTTATAATTAAATTATTTTTTGTCGTCATTATAGTCGTTTCAATTTTATTATAATTTCGTTTTTATTTTTTGTTCCTGCACAGGCAATTACTTTATTTATTTCATATATTATTAAGCTTAATTCGATTTTATTTTCTCTTCTATTTATAAAACTCGTAGGCCAGCTAAAGAGTTTCTAACACTAGTGGTGTAATATTGTCTAGAATGGTGTTAGCGGCGTATTGGGTTGCGTGCCTGTAGTTTAGATAATATATGTAAAAATAGCTATTAGTATGTAAATTTGTATACTGAAAATGTCATAATTAAATATTATTAACTTTTAATAATGTTTACAGTTAGTTTCATAGCAAGCAAGACGGAAAAAATGTTTGTGTGGAAAGGATAATTGTATTGATTTCTTTAATGTTGAATATTGGACAATAATAGAGAAATTAAAATTATAATAAACTAGCGGCGTCCACACACGTTGCTTTGAAAGTAATCCACACAATTTTAACGTATTTACTTTATATAAAGATATCCATCTCTGAATGAAATTCTAAAATTTTTATATAAAAATCTAAAATTCTAAAAATATTGTAAAGCTCTGTAAAAGGTGTTTAAAATATTTTAATAATGTAATTCCACAAAGTAAAAATACAAATCAGATATATTTTAGCATTATTTTAAAACAGTGCCATCTATTGCGCAACCGTTTTTAAAATATTGCGCTTTAAATTCATATTTTTTCACTATTTCAAAACAGCGCCATCTATTGCGCAACCGTATTTAAAATATCCCGCTTCCAATTCATATTTTATCACTATTTCAAAACAGCGCCATCAGTTGCGCAACCGTGATTAAAATATCGCGCTTTCAATTCATATTTTATCACTATTTCAAAACAGCGCCATCTGTTACGAAACCGTGTTTAAAATATCGCAATTTAAATTAATATTTTATCACTATTTCAAAACAGCGCCATCTATTGCGCAACCATGATTAAAATATCGCGCTTTCAATTCATATTTTATCGCTATTTCAAAACAGCTATTTCATATTTTATCACTATTTCAAAACAGCGCCATCTGTTGCGCAACCGTATTTAAAATATCCCGCTTTCAATTCATATTTTATCACTATTTCAAAACAGCGCCATCTATTGTGCAACCGTTTTTAAAATATACCGCTTTCAATTCATATTTTATCACTATTTCAAAACAGCGCCATCTATTGCGCAACCATGATTAAAATATCGCGCTTTCAATTCATATTTTATCGCTATTTCAAAACAGCGCCATCTATTGCGCAATCGTTTTTAAAATATACCGCTTTCAATTCATATTTTATCACTATTTCAAAACAGCGCCATCTATTGTGCAACCGTATTTAAAATATCCCGCTTTCAATTCATATTTTATCACTATTTCAAAACAGCGCCATCTATTGTGCTACCGTTTTTAAAATATCCCGCTTTCAATTCCTATTTTATCACCATTTCAAAACAGCGCCACCTATCGTGCAACCGTTTTTAAAATACCCCGCTTTCAATTCATATTTTATCACTATTTCAAAACAGCGCCATCTGTTGCGTAACCGTGATTAAAATATCCCGCTTTCAATTCATATTTTATCTTTATTTCAAAACAGTGCCATCTGTTGCGCAACCGTGTTTAAAATATCCCGCTTTCAATTCATATTTTATCACTATTTCATAACAGCGCCATCTACTGCGCAACCGTTTTTAAAATATACCGCTTTCAATTCATATTTTATCACTATTTCAAAACACCGCCATCTGTTGCGCAACCGTATTTAATATATCCCGCTTTCAAAAATAAAAGATGCTTTTAAATCGGTAAAAAAACCTCGTCGAACTTTCATTGCTTTTTCTCCATTTTGTCTTGGAAATAACATATTTTTTCGAAAAAAAAGTATTCTATAGTGAATCAGGCTCCTCACAAAATTTTGTTAAAATTCATCTAGTAGCTTTTACGTGATGCGAACACAAAAAAGAAAGTCAGGAAATTAGTTACTCGTTATTAAAGTGTGTATAGTTATAATGCCTATTGCCAATAATTATAAATCTGTCTACAATTAAGATGTCGAAGCTAACGGACAAAATCAAGGCTCTTTATAAAATTTATTTTGCTCCACTTGGCGAAAATATTCTACATATGCACACAATACACAAAATACACTACATAATCCTAAAAATGTCTAAATTTATGTAACATGCAGAAGAAGAATTTCAACACCGCCCCTGCCCCAACACTGGCGACAAAATCGCGGGAAGAATTGCGATATATGTTAATGGTTCAAAAAAGGGTAATGGTACAAGAAATGGAGTATTCTAGACTGGAGAACTAATGTATCATTTTCCAACCCAACAAATTTGCGGTAACTGGAGCGAATTGGCACGAGCGGTACCGTTACCGCACTGCACTGCGTTATCATACAGTCGTAATAAATGGCTGGGTTTTGTACTTTTTTTCAGAATATACAAAGCATAAAATGTATAGACTCTGTGCTAATTGGCAAATAAGAAGCTTATAAAACTAGTTTGATTAACAATAAAACAGTGCAGTGGATTGTGGAGAAAATTAGAGAAATAAATAATGTTCTTGTGAACTGAAACACCTATAATTGCACAACAGTGAAAAAATTACACGTTTAACCCTGGATAAAATTCTAAAAATTATTCTAAAGCTCTGTAAAAGAAAGATAGGAAATGAGCTACTGCTTATTTTAAAACAGCGCCATCTGTTGCGCAACATTGCTTAAAATATACTGCTTTCAAAAATAAAATATGCCCTAAAGTATGCAGTACCTTCAAATCGGTAAAAAATCGCCATACTTTCTCCACTTTCTCTTGGTAAAAAGACATTTTTGCGGAAAAAAATGTATCCTATATTGGAACCAGGATACTAAGGTACCTCCTCACAAAGTTTTGTTAAAATCAATCTGGTAGTTTTTATGTGATGCGAACACAAAAAAAGAAAAACAGACAGGAAACGGGTTACTATTTTATTATGTGTATAGATTAATTTAAGATTATTTTAAACTAAAGGTTTCAAAAGAGACCCTGACTCCACTAGTTTAAAAAATATCCAAAAATAAGTTAAAAGTTTTCTTACTAGTTTACTTTTACTTAATATATTTTCTTCATTTCCGCTTGGCAAGTTATGCTTCTAAACGCCATCATTGTTTCAGCATACTAAACTGCTACTAAATAAATTTTTAGTTTTCAGGCAGGCACCCAAACATTACACCAATAACCTCTGAAAGCTTTTTTTATCTTCCATGCTCCTCTGCTGCAGCAAATTTTGCTTCAAAATAACAACAACTAAAAGCAAAAATATTAAAAAAAAAAATTATTAAGAAGAGTTAAAAAAACGAATCTCTTTAAAGCAACTCTTACCCACAATGTTGCAAAAAAAAAACAATTTTTACTCTCTTATTACTCGTTTTTCCCCAAACAAATTTAATGCTGCAGCAGAGCAGTGGCAGCTGTTTAGTTAGCATAAAAAAAACTGTAAAAAGCACGTGGATTTTTGTGTTGTGGTCGGTTTTTTCCCAAAGCTTTTTTAAAACAACAAGAACAAGACAAGATAAAAATGACAACAACGAGTTGAGAACCCAAAAATAGTGAATAAAAATGTGTACAAAGAAAATTAAAGAGCTGCTTTGAGTGAATAAGTTCCCTTTGGTTCTAGTGCTAGTGCTGGTGCCGGTATTGCTACAGCCCCAACACTACAACTGCTGCAAGTCAGCAGCAGCAGAGCTGTTTATATATGGACAAGTGGCTACTACTAGTATTTCTTTGTTTTTTTTTCTACAGTTTTCTTTTTGTTTCAGCATTCGTAAACAATTTTTCTGATTGGTTACTGAAAGGCGGGTTTGGTGTACGGGTATGTACAAGAACAACAACTAACTTTAACAACCCACCTTTTTGTTGGACAACAAAAAACAAGTCACTACATAAGATAACAAGCATACAAGTGGTGGTATGTAGTAGAAGTAGTTTCAGTTTAGAATAAAAAAATGTATGTTTAGTAAGCAACTCATACCAATTGCATGACAGCATTTTATTGTACATAGTACATAGTTGTTGTAAGATAAAATATTTAACGGTGGCTTTGACTCAAGTGTGTGGTATTGTTGTTGTGCTATATTTTTTATATACTTACCAGCATCTTATTAACGCACAAAAAACAAAAACAACAGAAAGCAGAAAAAGTAGGAGAATGGTAGGTTTATCTTTACGATGTATGTATGTATGTACATTACGTACGGTAAATTTTAAAATTAATATCAGAGTTGGTAATATGTACATTCCTAAAACTAACACTTGTTTTAACCAACAAAAAAATGCAGATTCTGTAATTTCTTTTAATAAAACGAATAATTTTCTTTGACTTAAAGCTCGATTTGCATAAACTTTTTTCACTTGCCTTGCTGTGCCAACAGCAGTGTCCATGCTAAGAGATTAAATCTCCCATATAATGTCTTCTAAAGAAGCGTCAGGACTAAGAGTAGGAAGAGACGGCGAAGCACCTACTTGTTATTATCCAGCCCTCTTTACTGACAGGGCGGCAATAAAACTCATTGCTTCAAGATGGTTTGCACTAGACCAAGTGTGCGGGACCCTTGGTGATTTTCCTGCTCATCCCTATTTCAATCGTCATAAAGGGACCATAAGGGGTGCCTTGGTGGGGTAGTTGGTAGTGTGCTAGTCTATCAGTCCGGGGTTGTGGGTTCAATTCTCACCAAAGATTCTGGAATTTTTTCACTACAAGTTGGCAAGAAGGAGCTTGGATATAATCTGGGTGCCCACAAATGGTTAAATGCGTTATTGACAGGTCGCGGACTGTCAAGTATTATCTGTCTAATTTAAAATATTGGTAACACCATACATTGAGACTGTGCCTGGCAATAGGCTAACCTAAAAAAAAGACTGGACCACGCACAGGCAGACATATATTACAATAGATGTGCTGTGAAGACTTTAGCCGTAAGTAAATGTTAGCAATAACCATAGACTCTGTGATGAGTAAAAATGTCGATAAGTATCAGTGGCCAGTCTGAAATCACTACAGTCGACAGTAAAATGCTAGTGACAGCACGAAACTCAATGAAAGTAAGGTGTTCGTAAATTTCCAGTCGGATACCAGAAATCATTGAGTAACGAAGGGGATCCAAAAGGGACCGGGTACACCCCTACAAAATAGTAAGGGACCCAAAGGAGGCGGTTTTGAATTTACAATGGGCAAATTAACCTAACCTAAGTTCCTCATGACACGTTACGCACACAACGTGTAAAATAAATCCGTCAATGCTAGCTGGCTTTACAACCTAAGGATTCCCTACCATATTTCGCTCATCCTGGCTTTACAACCTAAGGATTCCATACCATATTTCGAATAATTTTTTCGTTGATTATCCTTTTTGAAGAAGCAGTGACGGTTTGAACCTCTCTCGCATTGGTTCCTCGCGATTCGGCCAATATTGAATTGGGCACAGTTGCTCGAGCCTTGTAGCTGACGATGATAGTTTTTGCAAAAATGTTTCTTTTTTCTAAGTCTTCAAGAACAAAATCTCCAAAAACAAAATCTCAAAAAAATTTTTAATTTTTGAGTTAATTTAAATGTTGACTTAAAACCGGATGATAATGATTGTAGTGACGTTTTTAAGCACTCTTACCTGGCGATATTGGCTTATTAGTTTTTTGACCAATCGCATAGAATTGGACTTGGAAGAAGACCGTGAAATATAGTTCGCAAGGGCACTTCTTTAATTGAATCCGCCAAAATCACATTCAAGAGTCACAACCTCCCTAAGGTTAGCAATGAATTTGATTGTCTTGGAGCCGACTCCTTTTTTTATTGATTGGTTTTGCAACAGCAAAACACGCAGCCATGACAGGATAATTTTTAGAACTTGGACTTGGAACAGTACCCGTTGCAGCATTAACTGTACCGATTGCAGAAAACATCGGTGGTCGTAACACCTTTCACAACCATTTTCAGAACAAGAATTGGAAAAAACACCCATTGCAGCAACAACCACAACCGTTGTAACAGCAATCTTGGCAGGTGTAGCAGCGAAAATAGTACGTTTAGTCATTATAGAACCAACCAACATCTGCTTCTCATCATTCTTCTCGCCTGTTGGTTGTATAAAAACCCCTGGAACAATCAAAAAATTAAAAAAAATATCACCTTTATTTAGGACATCACACAGAAGCGCTGCAAAAGTAAAGCAATAAAAAAACAAAATTCTTGGCAAATTAACATTGTGGTAGCACAGCCACCAACCAGTTGTCGCATACTCAAACCAGTAATCAGCGCCATAAATAAAGTAGATATTCGAACCAAAATGCCACTTAAGCAGGCTCGCAAGCACCGATATTTTATATGCATACCTATCAGTCTCAGATTATTAGCAAAAATATTTGCGATAATACATTATCACAGAATTTTAGGTGAAGATTTTTAGGAAGATTTTCCATTAATGTAAACTTAAAACAAAAAGGTCAATGTATATTAGTATTTTGTTTCATTTACATTTAAAGCATTGATTTGGAAAAAATTCAGTTGATCACGCTATTCACGTGAGCATCACAGATCTTCAATTAAATATACCAGGGGGCATACTAAGGCATTCAATAGAGAACATATCGATACAGAGTGCCGTATTGGTGTCAATTGACCCCCTCCTAGGCCATCGCCGTATTTTTGTGATAGTCCACTTCATAGAAAATGTTACATCTCTAGCCGATCCCTATCATTTAAGAACTAGTCACGTGACAACTCATGTGTTAGTTTCCTTTACCCTGCACAGAACTAAAAGTTTACCAATACTCGTATACTGTAAAATGGGATGTAGAATTGAAGAAAATCAGGTTATCATATATTATTATCTGAGAACAAATAGCAGAAATCGAATAAGGCTTTAAATTCCCCTTGAGGTCATCTTCAAATTATTTTGGTTATTTCCTTTAGGAATTTGATTTGAGAAAGATTTTTATTTCTAGCGGTCCATTATTGAGGCGTTTTTTGTAATAATTTAGTTGTTTAATTTTACTTTTAAGAAATACTACTGAAATAAACCCAAACTTATATTTTTAAATTGAAAATTAAATTCTTAAATAATTTTTCTCATGTCAATAAATCAAATTTAACGAAATTTCTTCAATTTTACAGAACTTTATTCAATTTTACAAAAATAAATTTATTTTAAATTTTACGAATATTCTTCAATTCTACATCCCTTTAATAAAATCAATAGTAGAAAATGGAAAAATATAAATAAACGAAAAATTAGTCAAATCACCGATTCAATTATTCACAATAACTTCTTTTAGGGATCTAAATTTAACTAATTTTATGGGTTGTTTTTGTTAGAATGCTTTACTACTATTATAAAAAAAGTTTTTGTTAATTTAACAGAATTTTGTTTAAATTTTTATAATTTTTTCAATCATATCACGATATTGCTCCCCATTCACAGTTACTGTTACGCTTTCATTTCCAAAGAAGTATGGTCCAATGAGTCCTCCTGACCAAATTGCACACCAGACTGTCACTTTTAATGGATGCAAAGGTGACTGATGAATAATCTGAGGGTTATTGCCCAGAACCCAATATTCTGTTTATTCACATATTCATTCAAATGAAAATACGCCTCGTCACTCATTATGATTTCTTCATGAAAATCGTGGTTGTCATGGGCGAGCTATTGGCAAGTTGGTTTATCGAATATTTTTCCATAATAAATTTGCCACGTGTCTATATATAACCCCCGGGAGTTCCAATTGTCACTGCAGGAATGGCAAATGCTTTGACGCGGTTCACTCGGGGAAAATAGGGGCACCAGACGCTAGGGTTCCTAGAGCCTAAATCTGGAAGAAAAGGTCTGTTGTTTTATAACACGGGTTCTCTTCGAGACCCGACCAGTGAACAAAGGACTGGTACCATGGGAATCGGTGGCCCCACAGAGAGCCTATCCTCTCTGTGACCGGTTATTGGTGAGGTCCCCTTCGGGGGTACACGTGGTGGTTGTGGTTTAAGATCGATTTATGTAGTTATGGTGCACGGTCGATCAAGTGTGGATAGTCTCCAAACCCCTAAGCAAGAGGTTATAATGTGGATCTAGGCTTGCCTTGGAAAGGCTTGCCATATTATATAAATTGCTACTCATTGTGACTGTATCACAAACAAAAAGCGATTGGTGGCAATCGTAAAGTGTTGTTATACTACACAATGGAGGCGCTAGTCTATGCCTAAGTTTCACTCGGTGGTGAGTGAAACTAACCGTGAGGTTAGGCCGACTAGGCAGGTACTCACGTTAATCTTGTTCCAGAATTTGCTATATATAAAGGTACCCGTTCCTGGATAAAATTCTAAAATTTATAAAAAATTCTAAAAGCCCAAAAATTATTGTAAAGCTCTGTGTGTTTAAAAATAAAAGGCGCCGTAAAGTATGCAGTATTTTTAAAATATCCCGCTTTCAAAAATAAAAAGTGCCTTAAAGTATGCATATCGGTAATATTGCGTACTTTTAATGCTTTTTCTCCACTTCCTCTTGGAAATAAGTTATTTTTGTGGAAAAAATGATCCTATATTCGAATCAGGATACCAAGGTACCTCCTCACAAAATTTTATTAAAATCCATTCAGTAGTTTTTAGGTGATGCGAACACAAACAGACGACATACAGACAGATAGGAAAAAGTTACTGTTTTTTATTATTATTTATAGATAAATAAATCGTATGTAGGTTTAAACAAAAATTAAGTTGATTCAAATATTTTTTTCATTAAGGTTTTACTAATTTTTTTTGTTTTATATAGTTTTTTATAGCATGTAATGAGCTAAAACTCAACTCATTTCATTTCATTTGCTATATATTTGTTCATCTCTTTTCCTCTTTCCAAATCCTAACAATAACAAAACTCTAAATAACAGTATTAACTACATATAGACTAATCGTATTCACCGTAACTAAACATGATTTCTATTTTATTGCTTTTTTTTAAATCTCTTCTCTCATTTCACCTTCTATTTTACATAATATTTTTGCGTATTTATGTTAATAAAAATTCGTTTTAACGTTAGGGTTTTTTTTATAATTTTTTATATACTCACAGATTTATTTTGTTGTTGTAGTTGTAGTTGTTTTTGTTTTTTTTTTTTTTGCTCCTCTTATTTGAGAGGCTGCGTGGTATTTACAAGAGGCCGCCTATTTTTTTCCTCTTATGTACAACATCAAACACACGAATAAATACTTAAAGTCCTGTTAACCAATATTCACACACACACACACATATTTTATTATATTTGTGTGTGTGTGTGGTATATCTACTTTTCTATGCATTTAGTTATAGAAAGTACTACGCCTTATCTAACAAAAAAATGTTTGTTTTGTATATATTTTTAATTTGTTATTTTTTCATTATTCGTTTCGTTATGGACGTTTTTTTTTTCTTATTAAGCCTGTGTGAGTGTGTTAGTTTTCTCATTTTCTAAAACATTTTTTTTCACTATTTTATTAATTCATACTTGTACGTATATGTTATTTATATATGTGTGTTTGTATGTGTTAGTGTGAGTTTATGGTGAACATAGGCTGCATTTGTATGTGTTTAGTTTTTAATTTAAAACAACTTTTAATTGCACTTTTTTCGTAGTACGGTTTAGGGTTTTATTTTCTTTTTCATTTTTTTTTTTTTTGTGCAGCTGAAGATAGTTTTGTTTTTAATTTTTCTTTTCGCAAAATGTTTCAATTATGATTGCCACAGGAACAGAGTTAAGTTGAACGCTAAAATATATACAAAAAAAACTAAAGGTCTACAGATTTAATTTTAACCTTTGGAGAGTTTACAGTTTTTCTTTCTAATTTTTATAAATATTTTTTTACATTATTTATTTCTAAACACGCATAACTCTTTGAAAACTTATGAAATATTATATTTTCAAAAAATATAATAATCAAAATAAATTACTGTGGGGAAAGCATATGCATATAGCTATTTCACTGGTACTCAACCAGCTTCTCAGTGGATTTTTCCCAAACTTTCGGAATAAAAATCCGGCTTCTTATGCTTGAAACTTAGTAAACCAAATGAGAAATTTATTAAAAAAAAAGTAAATTAAAGTTTTTTTAATTTGAAATAGATACTATGATTTTTTCTTTAGAAATATTAATTTTGTATAAACTTCTCATTTGGTTTATTAAGTTTTAAGCATTAGAATCTGGGTTTGGAAGCTGGTTTGAGCACCAGTGGAATAGCTAAAGGAATATGCTTTCCCTATAATAATCCATTTTGGTTTTCATATATTTTTTTTATAAATTTTATAAATATTTTTTGATAAAACATTTATTTAATAAATTTTCAAGGAATTATGCGTATTTAGAAATAAATAATGTTATATAACACACTGTGTAATTTTTTAAGTCATGGCAAAATCACCATATACGGACACCACTACGTCTCCCAGTTTTGCCCAAAGTCCTCCATGTTTTTTTTATGGGCCCTCAAAGATATGGGGCCTCGATGTCATTTTTGCAAAAAAATGATCATTTCCTCACGCTCATATTTTGCAAACCGTTTGAAATTTTGATATACTCTCTGAGGCAAAGTTATAGCTCTTGTAATAAAGAACAAAAATTGTTACACATATAAAATCAAAAAACTTCATCTTCAAGGTCAAAATCGCAAGAAACTTTAAAAAATTCAATTTTTTTACCTTTTTTCCCCTGTTCAGGTCCATAGGTAGCAAACCGTCCAAAATTCAAGAAAATAATCAACTACAAAAATGAACCTAACATCTCAATAAACAACTTTCTAGAACATATGAATTTCCTAGGAATGATTCTTAACACCGTTTAGGTAGCGCTTAGGTAGCCGCAAAAGTGAAAAATTTTGCAGAGAGTATATCAAAATTTCAAACGGTTTACAAAATATGAGTTTGAGGAAATGATGATTTTTTTGCAAAAATGACATCGAGGCCCCACATCTTTGAGGGCCCATAAAAAAAAACCTGGTGGACTTTGGGCAAAACTCGGAGACAGGGGTCTTTTTTTTTGGTCTAGTGGTGTCCGTATATGGTTTTTTTTTCGTGTTGCACTGTGTAATACAATCCCGAATATAATTTTTTTATTTTTTGTTACCTCAAAACAATTTAAAGTCAATATTAATCTCTTAAAATGCGATAATTAATATTCTCTTTTCCATCGTACCATTAAGCTTCTAAGTAAGAAAAGAGAACAAAAAAAAATCACTTATAAACTTATTATATATTTTTAACCTGCAAAAGGGCTTAAATTTTGATTCTATGTGCCAGAGTCATCATCGGTCATTTCCAAATATGACCCCATAGGCTTAAATAATACTAACGAGTGACTTTTTAAGAGCTTGAGAACTTTTTTAAAAAAAAAAACGCATAAAATTTGCAAAATCTCATCGGTTCTTTATTTGAAACGTTAGATTGGTCCATGACATTTACTTTTTGAAGATAATTTCATTTAAATGTTGACCGCGGCTGCGTCTTAGGTGGTCCATTCGGAAAGTCCAATTTTGGGCAACTTTTTCGAGCATTTCGGCCGGAATAGCCCGAATTTCTTCGGAAATGTTGTCTTCCAAAGCTGGAATAGTTGCTGGCTTATTTCTGTAGACTTTAGACTTGACGTAGCCCCACAAAAAATAGTCTAAAGGCGTCAAATCGCATGATCTTGGTGGCCAACTTACCGGTCCATTTCTTGAGATGAATTGTTCTCCGAAGTTTTCCCTCAAAATGGCCATAGAATCGCGAGCTGTGTGGCATGTAGCGCCATCTTGTTGAAACCACATGTCAACCAAGTTCAGTTGTTCCATTTTTGGCAACAAAAAGTTTGTTAGCATCGAACGATAGCGATCGCCATTCACCGTAACGTTGCGTCCAACAGCATCTTTGAAAAAATACGGTCCAATGATTCCACCAGCGTACAAACCACACCAAACAGTGCATTTTTCGGGATGCATGGGCAGTTCTTGAACGGCTTCTGGTTGCTCTTCACTCCAAATGCGGCAATTTTGCTTATTTACGTAGCCATTCAACCAGAAATGAGCCTCATCGCTGAACAAAATTTGTCACATTTGAACATTTCGAACCGAACACTGATTTTGGTAATAAAATTCAATGATTTGCAAGCGTTGCTCGTTAGTAAGTCTATTCATGATGAAATGTCAAAGCATACTGAGCATCTTTCTCTTTGGCACCATGTCTGAAATCTCACGTGATCTGTCAAATACTAATGCATGAAAATCCTAACCTCAAAAAAATCACCCATTATAAGGGGGGTTCGTCACGCCAGAAATAGTCGAGAAAAACGATGGAAGTGAAACTTTTCTCTATTCATTTCTTTTATCACTTGTCTTACACAAAGAAAATGTTTACAACAATTAATGGCTTAAGTTGGTTTCACATACAAACTTAATTAAATTTTTAGTTGACTCAATTATATATTTAACTAGTTGTGCCCACACACGTTGTGTGCGTGCTGAAAATATTTTGTTCGATTTTGCCTTGAAAGTAATCCACATCGAATTTTAAGACTCTTACATATTCACTTTATATAAAGGTACCCATCCCTGGATAAAACTATAAAATAAATAAATATTAAAATTCTAGAGTTCTTAAAATTATTGTAAAGCTCTGTAAAAGACAGATAGGAAATGAGTTACTCATTATTTTATAACAACGCCATCTGTTGCGCATCATTGCTTAAAATATACTGCTTTCAAAAATAAAAGATGCCTTAAAGTATGCAGTACCTTTAAATCGGTAAAAAAATCGGTATACTTTTACTATGATATTCTTTTAAGGTATCCTATATTGGAACCGGGATACTAAGGTACCTCACAAAATTTTGTTAAAATCCATCCAGTAGTTTTTAAGTGATGCGAACACAAAGAAAAAGACAGACAGGAAATGAGTTACTGTTTTATTATATGTATAGATTAAGAATAAATAAAATAATATTTTAATTAAATAAATAATTAAATTAATTAAACATTTAATCAAAGTTATATCTGAAACTAATTAAAATCTTTAATTAATGCACAATTTTTTTATCTGCGTTGCCCTTACTCCATCCCTTTCCCAAGAAAAATTAAACAATGAATTGGTAGGCATAGAATTAAAACAATATTAAAAAATATTAAAAACATTAAAAGATTCATTTGTATATTTTTAAAAATAATAAAAACATAAAAAATTTAAAAAAATATTAAAAAAGAAAAGCAACACAACCTACTGACTAATGATTGGTTGTCCCCATTCTATCTACGTGCACATTTCACACAGTTCGCTTCCGTTTCCGGGTACCACTTTTTTCCTGTAAATCTATATATATAATAAAACTGTAACATGAACATTTTTATACCTGAAATTTTTTTTTAATTTGCTGCTAGTACAGATAGTAAGCGAAATGGAAAATTTTTGGAATTTTTGTCTATCTATCCCTCTGTGTGTCTATATGTGTTCGCATCACGTTAAAACTACTGGATGGAATTTAACAAAATTTTGTCAGGGGGTACCTTAGTATACTGATTCCGATATAGGATAACTTTTTTTCGCAAAAATATCTTATTTCCCAGAGAAAGTGGAGAAAAAGCAGTGAAAGTACTCCGATTTTTATCACATATTTAAAAATGCTGCATACTTTAAGTCATCTTTTATTTTTAAAATAATCTCAAAATAAATTGAAAGCGGGATATTTTAAACACGGTTTCGCAATAGATGGCGCTATTTTAAAATAATCACTAAATATGAATTACTGCCAAATAATCAATTGAATAAAATTTTTATTTGTAATGTATTTTTACTTTGTTGAACTACATTGTTTTTAAAATATTTCAAACACCTTTTTCAGAGCTTAACAATAATTTTTAGAATTTTAGAATTTTATATAAATTTTGGAATTTTATCCAGAGCTGGCAACCTTTGTATAAAGTAAATACGTAAGAGTCTTAAAATTTAGTGTGAATTACTTTCATAGCAAAATCGAACAAAATATTGCCAGGATGCACAAAACGTATGTGGGCACAGCTAATAATAAATATTTTTATATCCGTTCAGGCTATTTTTATTGGGGGTGAAATGATAAAGTAGTTACGAATGTCAAACTGAAGGACGTTGGTCCAAAGACAAAAAAATATACAACATGATGTTTGAGTTTTTAATTAAGATAAAATTAGTTTAATTCCAGCTTACTTTTAGAATATAAGAGAGATAAGTATCTCATGGACGTTCCTCATTAGGAAAAATAAATGTGCAAATAAAAAATCCTCAGTACATAGCAAGGATCTGAACTACAACATCTATACATCATCATATCGAAGCGCTGATCCTAAGCAAAGATAGATGGTACCCTCGTTCGCTTGAGACAGGCTACAGTAGACTACTTAGTCTACTTAGCTGGAAATTACCTTGTATTTTTTAAATTTTTAAGCCAAGCCAACTCTGGATTTAATGGTAAAATTTATTAAAAAGAGGAGTGGCAAAATTATAAAGTAAAAAGTAGTTTTCCTTCTACTATAGCAGCTAAGATAATATTTAAAAATCTGAGGAAATATTTAAACAAAATTTAAGTGTGCCAAAACCCAAGAGCCATTAAGCTGTAGCCTTTTTATTAATTAAAAAACAAAAACAATAATCTCTAAAATTATGTTCCAGTTTAATTCATGAAAGCTTTCTAAGACAATTACAACTACAGAAACTAACAATATGTGATATAGAAAAACTCAACGTATTTAGATGATGTCCTAAAATGGAAAAGAATAATACCAACAACAGCAAGAAAAAACGGCCAACAAAATAAACCTTATGATACAAAAAGGCACCATGGGCCCACAATAACAACCCACAATATGTGCGTAAAGCTGATTGGTTGGCTGGTGAGTAAACTTCACGATGTATATAGTTACAAATAAACACACACACACACTCCATACCAACATACATAACTACAACAACTATTACATAACCATATAAGTAGGGAAAAATAACAATAAAAAGAACATGGCAAATGAGCATAGTAATGCACAATCAGGGTAAACATTAAACTTGCTTATCGTTGCTCTGTATAATACAAATGAGTCTGTATTTGTGCTGTGCGAGCATATAATGTGTAAACAGCAAATTGCTAAAGTATGAGTCTGAGTATGAGTATGTTTAAAAAACCACAATAATAACTACAACGAAAGTACCTCCTCTCAGAGCCTAGTTGAACACCAAACAAAAAGAAAAGAGAATAAAACCATTACGAGTAAATATGCACGCACACGCTCATACACTCACACATTTAACAGCCGCTGGCTGGGTCAGGAATTGTAATTAAAAGTTAGTGACCATTATCAACATTGTACAACAAGAACAAAGCAACATTTGTTTATGGAAAAAAGTGCATGATAAACGAAACGTTAACAAAAAGTGTAGCATGTAATTTATAATTGCAAATTTGGCTTGTATGTATTAGTGTAGTGCTTAGTTTTATTGTGAGTTTAATTTGTTGCCTACTTTTAGGCATGTTATATAAACTGTTTATTAAAGTGAATGGGGAGAGGGGGGTATATTTCAGCATTTGAGTTGTTAAAAAAAATTAAAAATAAACGCAATTAAAAAATGTTTTTATATTTTAATAAAACTTGATTACAATTTTTGTAAACTTTATTATAAATTTAGTTTAATTCAGTTTTACTCTTTTTTTTGGTTTTATTTTCGACAACATTTTTCAGTTTTAATTGCTAATATATACTTTTGTTTAAATATCACTTTTATATGTTTTGTGTGTATTTATTTAGTATATTTTTTTGTTTTTGCAATTTTATTTTGCATTAGCAATTTATTACGCTATTAGCCAGCACCACAATTAATACCAGATAAAGTTTTAACATTGTTTTTAAAAACAGTTTAGTGCAAAAGTAAGCTAATTTGTTTAAACATGTGGGGATATAACGAATGATACTACTATTTGTATGGAATCCTTTTCGATCTTCTTCGTGTCCTTTCCCTTTATTGATCATTTCGACACCTTTCATACTTCAATCATTTCTGATATCAAATTGGTCATTTACGACTAACTTACTTTCATTGAGCCATGTGATACCACCAGCCTTTACTCTTGACTTTAGTGATTTGCGACTATCGACTGGTAGCTGTCGGCCTTCTTTCTCATCACGGAGTCTTTTTTTATTTTGTAGGTGGGATACTTAATTGCTTTCCAACCCTTCGTTTTACAATGTTTTCTGGTAACCGACTCATACTAGCGACTGATACATATCGACATTTGTCACAATGTCTAGAAATATTGCTAACATTTGCCCCAAGCTAAGGTCTCAACAGCATCTCCATTTTAATATTTGTCTGCCCATGGTCCAAAGCATTTTTGTTGGCACCCAGATTATACCCAAGCACATTCTTGGTCTCTCTGCCAATTTGTGGTGAAAAATACTAGAGTCTTTGGTGGGAATCGAACCACAACCCCACAGCGTTGTGCTATTACGTGCCAGAGTTTCTCTTAATTGTTTTTATTTTTTTAAGGCCAAAGCTTCCATCTATAAACATATAATAAAATTCATTTCCTGTATGTCTCTCTGTCTTTCTATTTTTGTGTACGCATCACGTAAAAACTACTGGATGGATTGTAATGTTTTATTTTTGAAAGCAGTATATTTTAAGCATTGTTGCGCAACAGATGGTGCTGATTTTACAAAATGAGAAATTCATTTCCTGCCTGAGTTTTACAGATCTTCACAATAATTTTTTTAAATTTTATATACAGTAGATACGTAAGAATCTTAAAATTTGGTTTGGATTACTTTCAAAGCAATATCGAACAAAATATAGTCAGGACGCACACGACGTGTGTGAGCACAGCTATTACCATCTATGTTTATGTGGTCCTAAGCCCAATTCTAACCACTGTTGGCTAAGTACAAACAATTTATGCTTTTCTTTTAGCCTGTTCCTGTCACATTTTGCAATTAGCGTCACCTTTTGCACTTCCTACCAAGGGGCTGTTGCTTAAGGAGTGTATTTAGAAACCCAACTCCACTTTGTGCTAGACGTCCTTGTCAATCTCTATGTCTATATAAAAACGGGACATTTCGCCCGACTTAATATAGCCTCGACTTTATATAGCCTACAAGAAGAGACAAAAACAAACAAGCAGGTATAATTTGAACTACTGAGTAAGTTCAGCTACAGCAAGCCATACCTTTGTACCTGCCAGCCGATGATCATTTCCATGATCATTATGTCTAATAATAACACCTTCTTCCATTGCAATAAGTATCGACTCTTACAATTTACGTAATTTATTTATAGGCCATTTCGGCCTTTACCGTCTCTTGCAGCTCTTAATGGCTATCAGGGGTCCCTTTCTACTCTGCTAGCCGATATATTTAATTTTATTTTCAATCGGTTAAGAGCAACTCCATGGCTTTAAATTTCTCTGAACTAAGTCGTTTTTTAAACTTATTGAAGAATGATTAAGGTCCGCTGTTAACTGCTGGGGGACATAATTTGCACCTTTATACACCATTTTGGCTAAAACTATTTCGGTTTTTTTCCAACAAGTAATTATTTTTTATCTTTACATAACGTCATTTCTACGTCACGTAAAACTTCGTTGTATAAATTTTTTAACGTGGTAGTAACAGTAAAACAAATCACTATTTTATTTCGTTGTAGTGAAACCCTGTAGAGTCTTTGGTGTGAATCGACTAGCACTAGCACACAACCCAATACACACTACCAAGGCATTATCAATTAAATTTTAGACACAAGAATCTAAGTTTTTAAACAGAAATTTTTGTAGTTCCCTTTATTTGATTTGGTTTTTATTTATTTATTAACAAATGACAATAAGCCTTCAAGGCTTTTAAGTTTAGAGAGGAGTAGATTTGATTCCCGATAATAGAAATACATTTGTTTGTGTAAAAGAAACACAGTGGTGTTTAATTCTGGCATCGCACTGTACATTTTTTATGTTTGACATAAATGTATGTATGTTGTCATGGCAAAAGTTAATTAATGATAAATATTTATTGTTTAAAAAAGTTTTAAAATGAAGCAAAAAAAAAATAAAAAAAATAAAAACAAAATATTTATTTTAAATTTATAAGTAATAGTTTTAGTTTAAAAAAGTTTAAAAAAGTGATCAAAAAAGCAAATATGG
Source organism: Phasia obesa (assembly GCA_949628195.1). Classification (NCBI taxonomy): domain Eukaryota; kingdom Metazoa; phylum Arthropoda; class Insecta; order Diptera; family Tachinidae; genus Phasia; species Phasia obesa. Next base: position 6,789,501 of record OX451219.1, read on the forward strand.
CTGATTTTACAAAATTAATAAAAATTTACTATCAAAATATAATCAGAATTGATAAAAAAATAATTATTAGGAAAATTGATAAAAAAATTAATTATCGAGCTACTAAATAAACTGATTGGTCTATCGGTGTGGAGGTTGCGAGTTCGATTCCCACCCAAGACTCTGGGTGTTTTCACAAAAATGGAAGCCTTAGCCATGAATGAGCACATCATAACCATCAGATGCCAAGGATGATCACCACATGTAATTTTTCATTATGCCAGTTATCTTCTAAGACTAGTTTATATCCGATAATAATATTAAATTGAAGTAAAGCTATATGGAATTGAAATTGTTAAGCTGAAAAGAAAGTTTGACATAAAGCTCAATTATCAATATTATTTATTTCCGCTCTTACATTAACCTCAATATTAATGCAAAACAGTTTATTCTGATAAATAACTAACATTGTAAATGAAATTATATTACAGTTTACAATAAGCTCTTTTAAATCGAATTTTATTTCTAAACGTCCCCCTTTTAATTTACTAAAACGAAAAACCCCATTGTAGAAAAAAAAAAGAAACAAAAATAATTGTTATTGATATTTTATGACATTTGCCTTCATTAGACTACACAACAATACCCTACATTATCAATGTTCAAGTTCAAAAACACGATAATGTTTTGAAGATATATTTAAAAAAAAAAACACTAGTAAAAGTTTACTCACCTGTTTGTATTTTGTGGAATTGAAAAATAATTTAAACAACATTGAAAAATTTATCACATAATATGAACGTAAAAAAGAAGAGCAGGTCTATGCAGAAAGTTAAAGCTTTTGTAACACACTTTATTTTGTAGAAGTCAAAAGTCCTATCTTAAAGAGAAAATTCGGCCCATTAACACCTATACAAATTATAAATATTATATATTAAAAAATTATAGTAATTTTTGACTTTTTTAATAATTTTATAATTATGTTTTTTAAGCTTCAGGTCTGTCTTTTTTATCAAAAATTTTAAAATTTATTTTTATTAAAATATTTAATTGAATGAAAACATTAAACAAATAAAACTGGAGTGGCTTACACTCAACTTTACCATACCAAATGGAAATAGATATAGATAGATATTTTTTAGATATATTACATAATGAATAAAAGTTCAAAGTATATTCGAATCGAAAAAAAAAATAATTATTTTCGATTTGGGGTGTTAGGTAAACTACACCTTGCCCCTTCCCGATTATGGCCAAAATAAGCTCTTCGTCTCCATAAACCAAAGGCACATACTGAATTTCATTTTGATATGTCATACGGTATGACCTGTAGAGCGTTTACAAAATTTGGGAGTAAGTAAACTACTCTTGCCCCTTCCCGATTATCCATAAAATTTAAACAGCTCTTCATCTCTATAAACCAAAGCTACATACTAAATTTCGTGTTAATATGTCATACGGTATGACCTGTAGAGCGTTCACAAAATTTGTGGGTAAGGAAACTACCCCTTACCCCCTTCCGCTTAGGCCCAAAAACTATACAGCTCTACATCTCCACATACCAAAGGTACACACTAAATTTCATTTTGATATGTCAAACGGTATGACCTGTACAAATTCCACAATAATAGTGGCATACACACCCACCCATCCTCCAGACATCATCGCGAAAATAGTCAAAATGGATTCAGGAGACCTCGTTTTTTTCGTGATTACTATACTTTACCTTATACTACGTATGGTGAAGTAAAAATTAAATATTATAAAACTATTTTCATTTCCTGACGAAGTTACCCAATGGTGTAGCAAAATATTAAATATAAAAAAATATATAAAAAAGACCTAAAGCTTAAAAAGCATAATTATAAAATTATATGTATATTAAAAATATAAAATCGTTACTGGAGTTTAAACTTAAATTTAATAATTTTATATTATTTTTTCTTTTTGTAGAAAAATTAAAAAAAAATATATTACCTTATATTGTCGAAACACACCACACCATTAAAATAGTCAACCTCTAGATCTTTTTGATCTAAAAACTGATATAATAAAAATTGTAGAAAATTAACTACAAAAATCAAAAAAAAATAAATATATTATTAAATGCATAAAAAATTTACAAACTCTTCTATTAAAACGAAATTTAGAAGATTCGTGAATTTATCTAAGTTAACAATATATTTCACAATCTTTGAATAAAAATTAATTTTTTATTCTTGACACAAAAAATTTTAAATAAATGAAAAAAATTATGATTTATTTAATATTATGCTATTACCCATAACGTTTTATAATAAAAATGCAATTTATTTGTTGGGGGAAAAGAGCTAGTCCCTATACGTATTTCACTGGTTGCTCAGGCCAGATCATCAGGAAACCTTTTTCCTAATTTTAGAGAAGCCAAAAATACTCTATAAGTAATAAAATTCTACAAAACACAATGAGAATTATGCATGTTAATAGAATAATATTACAGAAAAATTATGGAATAAAAAATATAGCTGGTATCCAAATAAAAAATATATCGGCCAACAATGATTAAATAAAAGTGACACATAATTAAAAAAAATTACGCTCTCCATATTTTTACGACTTGAAAAAGTCCTAAATTTGCTATATTTTTTTTTCTGTTTACAAATATGACTAGTTTGTGCTAAAGCATACACACAAAAAATTTTTTGCTCCTATTAATAGTTTTAATTAGTTTCAGATATAAATTTAATTAATTTTTTAATTGACTCAATTATATAATTAATTAAGACTAAATTCAATAATATTTCAATTAAGTAGATAATTGTATTAATTAAAAATTAAATTAAAGTTGCATCTCAAACTAATTAAAACTGTTAATAGGAGCAAAAAAATTTTTTTCTGTGTACTTTTACATATTTAAAGCATATTATTAGAAGCATAGTTTTAGGATTTATTATAATTTGTATCAAAAAACACGTTTTATGTTTTTAAAACCCCTTTCCTTTTTTAATTTCTAGCTATGTAAGCCATCTATTACTATAATATATAAGACAGAGAATCCCTTAAATATTGCTCTTTGCTCAGTGTATGCAGCCTCTTCAGACCAGGTCGATTTAAAAGTAATAAGCTTTTTTTCCTAGAAAAAAATTTAGCCATTTACCCACCGTAAGTAGGCGTTCTTTCTCACTATGTCTCACCCTCTATAAGATTTTCTTGTGTAGTGCAATTTTTCTTAGAAAAATGGAAAAAAGGAAAACGGCATGGCATTTTTTGCAGCCTCAAAAATCGAGTGGGAAGCGCTGTTCTTATTTTATTTTTCTGCTGATAAATTTTTTATGTTGTTAAAATATTTTCAAACTCGTATTAAAGAAATCAAATATTTAAAATATGGACATTTTCCATGGCTTATTTGATCTGAACAAAAGAATTTTTTGATCTGTATAATAAAAGGCACGCAATACTTTGCCTCGATTATTTCAAAAATAGCTGTGTCCGCCACGTCGTGGGCTCGATTTTGCCTTGAAAGTATTCCACAACAATTGTAAGGCTCTTACTTTTATAGTGCTTCAGTTATGGTTTATGTATTTACTTTATATAACGGTACCTATCCCTGGATACAATTCTAAAATTTATAAAAATTTAAAATTCTAAAAATGATTGTAAAGCTCTGTAAGAGGTGTTTTAAACATTTCAATAATAATGTAATTCCACAAAGTAAAATATACAAAACATATACACATTTTATTCAAGTGGCGCCATCTGTTGCGCAGTTTTGTTTTGTTCAAAAATAAAAGGTGTGCAACCGTGTTTAAAATGTCCCAGTTTCGAACCTCAAATTTCAGTACCTTTAAACCGGAAATTGCGTACTTTTCCTGCTTTTTTTCTCCACTTTCTCTTGGAAATGAGATATTTTTGCGGGAAAAAAAATATCCTATATTGGAATCAGGATGCTAAGGTACCTCCTAACCAAAATTATGTTAAAATCCATTCAGTAGTTTTTGCTTGATGCGAACGCAAATGAAAAGCAGACAGACGTACAGGCAAACAGACGGAAAAGATATGGGTTACATATCTATTTACTTACTTACTTACTTACTTATCTATTTTCGATGTTCTTTATTAATTTTCTTTCGAGTTGCAATTTTAACTAAATCTAAAGTTGGAAACAAAAATTTTTTAAGTATTTATTATTCATTCTCAACCAAAGTAAAAGCTTTGTTCTATGACTGTTTTAAGCCCCCATTATATATATATATATATATAAACTATTATATATATTTGTATATATAAACTATTGCTTATGCATATTGCTAATGTCGATATTTGTCGTGGTGGCTAAATATGATAACGAAACTGTGAAGTAATATTTTTGTACGTATTTGCACAAATGTTAATTTAAGCTCAAATAAACAACAAGTAATTAAAAAAAATATATATATTTATCTTAACGGTTATTTAAGTGAAAATATCATAATAAAAAATCAGTCGATATAGAACATTTGATAAAACATCAGCCAGTTATAAAATTTATTAAACACGAGCGCCCTCTCCCCTGTCACCTAACGAAAGTGAAAATAGTTTATTACATCGAATTTTGACTTTTATTTCTTAAATTTAAATCAACAATGTTTAAATAAAATCGAGATAAATAAAGTAGTTATTTAGTGTAATATTTTTTTTTTATCGAGTTTCCTACTTGCTGTTTATCTTTATTGCAGTGTTTAGTGAATTTTGCCGATGTAAATAAACCAAAAAAAAAAAATATTATTGGGCTTATAAATTTTTTTTATTTTTTTTTATCGCCAATAAGATATTGAAACTAATATTTATACTTAGAAAAATAACAAATAAAACTTCCTAACAACAATAACATTGCAAATGACTTTGTTTAATATAAAAGGCGTACAAATTTCCTTAAAATAAAACGTTTTAGCAGAGAAATTTTTAATTCATTTAGTAAAATGTTGGCGAATGGCTCGAAAGTAACGCGGATATTAAAAGGTAATTAACCTGAGGAACTTATTAGTGCAATAAATAAAATGACAAAGTGCACAAAAAAAAACAGACACAAATTTAATCGTTCAAGTTGAAGTAAAATTAATATCACCTTTTTTGCATAATATTGTTTTGATAAGGTGTTTTTCTTTGACCATCAACGAAATTTTTAAAATTTGCCAGTTTAAGCAACAGGCAGTGAGTGCTGTACAGACGGATGGGTTTCAGCCGAGTGCTTCTAATCGAAACAAGTGATATGCATAATTTCTACTCAGTTATAGGGGGTGATCCATTTCGAGCTTCCCTACTTGTTTAAAGAAAAAATACAAAAAATTCAAATTTAATGGAGAATGTTTATTATCATTCTTTGGCATTAATTTTTGGAAGATTATGTCTATCAAATGTTGGCCATTGCTACGTCGCAGATGGTCCATCCATTGAGTCCAATTTTTGATGACTCGTTCGAGCATTTCGACTAGTAACTGGCGAATGACACGCTTGATGTTTTCCTCCAAATCCTGAATCGAAGCGGGTTTGTCCGCCTAAACTTTAGACTTTACATATCACCACAGGAAAAAGTCTAACGGTGTGATATCACACGATCTTGGTGGCTAATCGACTGGCCCGAAACGCGAAAATATGTGCTCAACGAAATAAACTCTCAATAAATCCATTGATTGATGCGATGTCTGGGAAGTGGCGCCGTCTTGTTGCAACCAAATGTTGCCGAGATCACGAGCTTCAATTTCAGGCATCACATAGTCTGTTATCATGGCACGATAACGGTAGCCATTGACGATTACGTTCGCACCGGCATCATTTTTAAAGAAATATGGAACGATGATTGCAACGGCCCACAAACCACACCAAACCGTTGTTTTTTCTGGATAAAGTGGCAGCTCCTGAATCTCTTCAGGTTGCTCTTCGTCCCAAATGCGGCAATTTAGTTTGTTTACATACCCCTTGAGCCAGAAATGAGCCTCATCGCTAAACAAAATTTGCCTCGAAAACGTCGGATCTTCTTGGAACTTTTCAAGTCCCCATAGAGCGATTCAGGCTTAAGTATTTCCATTATGAAATGCCAAATAATACTAAACAAAAATAACGTGACAGCATGACAACATTCACACGTGATCTGTTAAAAAAAAGTCTATTGAAAAAATACCTCGATGTGGATCACCCTATATTTAACAAGTCTAGCTGTTGAACGGCTTGACACAACAAAGGGTTAACTCCATTTTCAAGCCGAACAGAGATAACAACCGTTTCTTGAGAGAAAATGATCATTGAACACTTTTTAAACAGTTTTTTTTTGTATTGATTTTCCCAAAACTATAAAAAATTGGAGTTAACTTTTTGTTGCTACAAACTCTTTAAATTTTGTTTTAATGTTTAACTTCAGTTACATACTCACCTACTTTTTATTTTTTCTTGAGCTGTTGTTGGAATTGTATATGTCCACAAATTAGCCAAAGTTTAGTTTTCTAAGGATGCACAGTGGTTTTAAAACTTTTCATTTTGGAAATAATTTAATAGCTCCTGAACCACTGCAGATATCACAAGATGAAATTCACATCGCTAAAGCAGAGTAGAGCTGTAAATGATTTCCCCTCTAGGAAGAAAAATGGCATTGGGTACCTCAAGCGAAGATTTTTTTGAAATGTTATCAAAAGTTTATTCATAAAAATTTATTTATAACTTAAGTATTAAGTTCCAGGAAATAGCTTTGTCCCTAAAAAATTTCAGTACGATATCTTTACTGGTTTACAAGCTACCGAATTATTTCTAAAATAATTAAGGTTTTACACCACTGTGCGGTTTATGACTTTAAATCTATAATTTCTTCACTTTTTACAACGGCAATAAAGCGTTTTATTTCAGTCTCGTTTTAGCCCAGAACATTCAAATAACAAAATTTTTCAAGGACCTCATAATAAAACTCTAGTTTAATATCAAACTCTTCGTTTGGTCCAAATCTCTTACCAACCAACTTCAATCTTAGAAACAGGAAATAGTCGCAAAGGGCAAAATCTGGAAAACATGCTGAATAAGGCAGCATTGCGGTGACTGCAAATTCAAATATCCAAATATACATATAATAAAACAGTGACTCATTTCCTCTCTGTCTGTCTGTCTGTCTGTCTGTCTTTCCTTATTTGTGTTCGCATCACGTAAAAACTACTAGATGGATTTTAACAATATTTTAGGATTTAGCATCATGACTCCAATAAAGGATACTTTTTTCCACAAAAATATCTTATTTCCAAGAGAAAGTGGAGCAAAAGCACTGAAAGTAAGCAGTTTTTTTAGTAATAAAGTGAATACATTAACCATAACTGAAGCACTAACCGATATGGCGCTGTGTTATAAAGTAAATACACAAACCATAACTGAAGCACTAACCGATATGCAGCATAGTTTAAGGCGCCACTAAAAAAAGGTCTTTGCAGTGGATTGCATTCAAAGCGAACAAAATTTTAGAAGGATGCTCACGAATTGGCGGGCACAGCTAGTTCAATAAATAAAAAAAAAATACTTTAATGCCTACTATTTTCTACATTCATGAAACTTTAATGAAATGAAAAATTTTTATTTATTATATTACAGTTTCGCACCTCCTGTTAACTATTTTATTGTTTTACAAGAGCACAGAAGCTGCTCAATTTGATGGATGTGATCACATATATAATATAAACCCTGGTTACTCTTACTTAAAATCGCCAAACTATCCTCTGTCCTATCCGCCTGGTACATCATGCCGCTATAAATTCGTTGCTCCTTTAAATCATGTTATAATTGCAAACTGCACGATTAATTTGGACAAGGTAAAATTAATTAAATCAATATTTCTATTCCTATCGCCACAGCAATTGTCTGAGTTTTTATTTAAGGGACCAAACGGCTGCAGTACAGAATATTTCTATTTAGCACGAGATGGCGATAAATATCTGAGAGACTCGGAGCAATTTTGTGGCTCTGGCACATTTATACGTAAATCGGATTTCCGTTCCGTCACACTGGCCTATATATCAGGTGGTTCTCGTGGCAAATTTCGATGTGTGTTACGGGTTCAGCCCCAACGCTGTGATTGTGGCTGGTCCATCAATACGAAAATTGTAAATGGAAAAGAAACGTCTGTAAATGAATTTCCTTCCATGGTAGCTCTGCGAGATAGGAGCACCAATCAGGGTGTTTATTGTTCGGCAATTATAGGTGAAAGCTTGACGTTATTTTTCACTAAAAAAATGTTTAATAAATATTTTTTTATGATTTAGTATCCCATAGGCATTTTCTAACAGCTGCTCATTGTACACGTGTTCAACCCAATCCTGCTTACATAGCAGCTTTGGTAGGACGGCATAATTTGGCTTCAAGTAAGTTTTAACTGATATATGGGTAATTCCATGTCAAATCAACGAAGCCCTCAAAGTTACTACTTCAGATTTTATTGCAACTTTTGTTATTTATATTCCTTGATTCTCTGAATCCATATATAATTTAAAAAAAATTTAATCTAATTGGCTTCTCTAAAATTGGGGAAAAGGTTTCCTGATGATCTGGCCTGAGCAACCAGTGAAATACGTATAGGGACTAGCTCTTTCCCCCAACAAATAAATTGCATTTTTAATATAAAACGTTATGGGTAATTAGCATAATATTAAATAATTAATTAATTAGTTTTTTGGCTCGACAGTTATAGAACTGTGAAAATATATGAATTTTAAAAAAAATTAGAAGACACTACCTCAAAGATTTTTATAAAACTTTTTTTTTAAATATAAGAAATTTATTAAAAATTTGTTTTTTATGATTGATATCAAATTAAAGCGAATGAAATTCCCTTTAAAATGAGGTATTAATCAACTTTATAGGGCTTATACAACTGGAATAAGAATATATTTAATCCTCGAGCTCGTATGCAAAAAAGCGATATTTTCCTCGTTTTATAACTGTATAGCTAAAAAACTGTAAAAGATAGAATTTTTTTAAATTATATTTGGCTTCAAAAAGTCAAAGAATATAAACAACAAAAGTTTCAATAAAATCGGAAGTGGTAAATTTGAAAACAATTTTTTTTGGTTGATTTGACATGGAATTACCCATATATAGAGTCTGATTTTTAATTATTTATTAATTTTTTTACTTACTTACTTTTTTTACTTACTTAGCAACCGACACAAAATATGCTGATGTCTATTATATCAGCAAAATTATTGAACATCCTGATTACACAGCGAAACCCGTAAACAATGACATTGCCATACTGGTAGCAAACAGAGATATTGAGTATTCGAGAGCTGTAGGACCCATTTGTTTGCCACCAGCATCAAATATGTAAGTCTTTATCTTTTTATTGAAACTTTATTACAAAATAAAATTTGTTCTCTTTATATGCAGCAACAATAATTTTGCTTATGATAATGTTGATGTTATTGGTTGGGGTTCTACCAAATTTTCCGGTCCCACCTCTCCAACACTACAAAAGGTTACTTTAATGGTTACTGATAATCAAACATGCTCGAATTACTATCAAAATCTAGAAAAAATCTATCCATCTCACATTTGTACTTATGATTCGACAGGCACCAGCAAAGATTCATGCCAATTCGATTCTGGTGGTCCAGTTATATACAGACGTAATCGTCAGTTCTTAGTCGGCATTATAAGTTTTGGTAGAGCGTGTGGTGTAGGTGGATATGCTATCGGTGTCAATACCCGTGTTACTTGGTACTTGGACTGGATTAAACGCAATACTGGATATTCAACCTGCAATGTCAGTATGTGAGGCGGTAGTAAAAAGTTTTATTGTTAAACAACTAAGAAGCGCCAAATAAAAATTTATAAAATTTTTCAAAATTAAAATGCACATATGTTTTTATAATGATTAAACATCGAGATTTTATTATAATCAGATTTTATTTTTATATTAAGTGAAATTTTTATTACTTCTAAATATTCTTCACACATCCTTTTGGCGATAAGACAGAGATAAGTGATGAAGTAAGATTTCTAATTATCTTGACTTTCCTCTAAAAGGGTCTGATCGCACCAATATCTGCCTCTCCTCACTGTAAATTGTAAAATCTTAATGATTTTAAAAAAGTAAACTGGTTAAAATATGGAAATTCGCCACCCGTATTTGAACTGCACATTTGGATTTTTTTTATCAAATTGTATCATTTTTGCGTAATGCTATATTGAAAAGGAGTTGTCTAGTCTACCTATAAAACGTTTTTCTTTTAAATTCATTAAACAAACAACCAATCAGTTAATCAACAAAAATTTTTAAATTTTTTAGTTTATAAAACTGGCAGTGCTTCTAAGCGAAACAAGTGATATTCATAAATTCTTCGTATGTATATTCAACACGTCTCGCTATTGAAGAGTTTGCCGCAACAAATAGTTAACTCTATCAGAGATAACAACCGTTTCTTGGGGGAAAAAAATCATTCTCCATCTTTGAAGAGTTAATTTTCTATTTTTAAAAAAATGGAGTTAACTCATTGCTACTGCAATCTCTTCATTTTCTCGATTATTTTCAACTTCATTTACATATTCACTTACTTTAATAATTCAATAGTTCCTGAATCTGGAATAGTGGGCGTGGTACCTCCCATATAAAGTGAAAAATTTGTATTCTGTATCTGGAGAACTATAAAGGGTAGCGCCAGGAATTTGGCCCCAATAAACCCCATATTAACGTAAACAGTTTAGCTAAACAAGGACTGAATTACAATAGTGGGCGTGGTACCTCACATACAAAGTGAAAAATTATTTTCGAGTTCTAGGCGAACTACAGTAGATAGATCCTTGAAACTTTGTACGAGTTACCCCTGTGCTAATGCGCATAGTCTGTCAAAATACCGAATAAATTGGGATAGTGGGCGTGGTACCTTCCATACAAATTGAACAATTATTATCGTGTATATAGAGAACTAATAAGACCATACCTATTGGTCTTAAAAGTGGGTACAAGTAACTGCCATATCCATGCGTATACTCTGGAAAAACATATTGGGACTGTGAGCGTGGCACCTATACCTTATACAAAGTAAAAAATTATTATCCTGCATCTAGATAACTGCAATGGGCAGCGCCTTGGAATTTTGCATTAGTAACCCCCGTATTGAGGTACATTGTGTAGAGAAATACAGACTGGTTTGGAATGGTGAATAATTATTATACCAACACAATAAATATAGCCTTGAAACGTGGCACGAGTAACCCTTATACTCAATACCCAATAAGAAAATTGTTGTTGTTTGACATTCTTTTTTCTCTCTTTTTTCAATGTGTTTCGAGAGGTACGTTAAATTGTAGAGAAATCTGTTAGAAACAGAATTATTTATTTATTAATTAATTTTTTTCTATTGACTTATTTAGTGAATTATAAGCCTACAAGGCCAAGTTTTGCTTACTTTTTTACGTTTTGTTGATAACAAAACCGAACAGCGAGCAAGGGAGACTCAAACAACAACAACAATTTCCATGTGTTACATTTCTTGAAAGTACTTTAACGTACTAATTCTACCTTAAGATCAATTTTCGTAAATTTTATTTCCTTATTTTTTACAATTTTATTTTTTTTTTAAATAAGTTTTTTTATTACAAAATAGTTGTTACACATTGAATGGGATATACCCCGCCCACTATTCCAATCTAGCTCATTTTTAACCGACTTCAAATAAGAAGGAGGTTATGTATTCGTCTGTATGTTGCTTTTTTATGTATGTAACCGCAGAACTCAGCCATTTCTGAACCGATTTTAAAGGTTTTTTCTTTATTTGAAAGGTTATGCTTTCAGGTTGGTGCCATTTTAAAAACAGTTCATTATATTAAAAATTAAAGGGTGACCCATACAACATACATGTTTTTTACGTGTATTAAGAACCGTAAAGGTCACCAAATTAAAATTTTAAAAAATTGCCTAATCCCAACAGCAGAAATTAATAAAAAAAAATAATTTTAAAATTTAAAGGGTGTCCCCATAGATGACATAATTTGACCTATTTGGGTCTATCCTTTGAACCGTCTATCCTTTGAACCGTCGATTACTATGACTATTATAATAAAATGTATAAATATTCAAAATTTTAAATTAAAGGGTGCTCCAATAGTTTACTTAATTTGATGTATATGGCCATACTTTTTACCAGTTGTACACAGACCGCTGAAATTGACAAAGAGCCTGTATTGCTAAGTCAGCTATAACAAAAAGTATAAAATTTAAATTTGGAAATAAAAGGGTGTCCCAATAGTTAATGTTATTCTATGTATGTGGCTAAACTTTTGAACTGTTAGAGACAGACAGCTAAAATTTACAAGAAACCTGTATTGCAAAGGCCGCTATAGCAAGTATACAATTTGAATTTAGAAATTAAAGGGTGTCCCCATAAATTATGTAATTTGATCTATATGGCCCTATCTTTTGAACCGTTAAACACATATACTTGAAAATTAGGCAGAATGTCCACTACTTTCTCTGGTATAATAACAAGTATAAATATTTGGAATTATAATGTAAAGGGTGTCCCAATAGTTCATGTAATTTGATATATATGGTTTAACTTTTTAACCGTTATAGACAGATAGTTGAAATTTACAAAGAATCTTTGTGGCCAAGTCCTCTATAACAACATGTCTTTAATTTATCATTGTAAATTAAAGGGTGTCCGAATAGGTGATGTTATTTGATCTATGTGACCCTATCTTTGAAACCGTTATACACAGAGGCTTGAATGGTGTCCCCATAAAAGACGGATGCTGGTGAAAATAGCTTAACTTTTGAACAGTAATAGGGAGAGGCTTGACATTCAAATAGTCTCTATTTTTCCCATCTAATTTTGGTGCATCTTTTATTTGGTTTAAATGTAATTCTTACAGATTACTTCTAACATTTTTAGTTTAGAATTGGTGCCCTTCTATCTGTTTTGAAGTCGGTTTTTTTTTTGCAAGAATTATCTTCTATACAATATTAATAAGAGAGTTACTTGTACAAAATTTGCTAATTCTACCTATTACAATTTCCACGTAACATGATGATAAATATTTGTATTGTTTGGGAAACGCCACGCCCAAAAAAAATCTAAAAAAAACAGATTTACCTTTTTTATCCAACGCAGAATTGCTAGCAGACTGTGAAAATTTCAAGAAGGTCGGTCCACTTGTGTAGTTAGCTACAGCTTTCTGACAGACATAGTGCATAGTTTAGCAAAGCACAGACTGGATTGGAACGGCGCGCGGAGGGGCCATACCGGAAAATATTAGCTATTCGAAAGCGCTGATGTCGATTATCGGTTTGTGATTCTTATACTGTATAAGCCAGAGGATCTACGAATAACTTGATTTTTTCCCTAGTTTCAAGGGTACTCCTATAAATTTAGTTCTACTGTCAGACTAATGGATGTTTGACCAAATTACATACTTCTCTAAATGAGTGATATATAATTTTAAAAGAGGAGAAAAAAAATTATCAAATCTTTTCCTGTTCTACGATGGTCAACTAAGTCACACTTCCAGTCAAAATGGGGGAAAAAATTAGAGTACTTTAGGTTAGGTTAGGTTAGGTTAGGTTAATAGAGGATCACATATAATTAAATATGTGTGGATTCACAAGGCCATTATTGATCCATAGTGACTCCTCTGATGATTTAATAACTCCCACTAAGTAGTCCCGTGAACTTCGTTAATTTGACGATTTGCTTAGCTCCCATACGATTCAAGTCCTCCATATTCTGAAAGAAAAAAGAGCCAAAACATTTATTACGGTTGAGTGATAACGCAGGGCATTGGCAAAGATAGTGGAATGTGTTTTCCTCTTCTTCGCCACACCATCTGCAGATATCATCATCACAAGGTCAAATCTTTTTCAAGAAGTATCTAAGATCATTATGTCCTGTTATTATGCCTATGTACATACATTCTTACTTCTGACTTACTCATACATAACAGCTTATCCCTTTCTCCAATACCTTTTTCCTCCAGCAATGATTTTGTCTGCGTGTATCCCAACGAATTATTCTACGTTGTGTCGGCATCACGTCTAAATATTTTTCTTATCCTCTCATATGTAGAATCGAGATCAGGGTATATGTCCTCACATCTGACGCTTATGTCTAAGTCAGCGCCAGCTCGCGCCAACTCGTCTGCAGCTTCGTTTCCTATAATGTTGTAATGACCAGGTACCCAGCACAGTTTCAGTGCGTGTTGTTCATTGAGAACTTGTAGCTCTCTGCGACAACGGCTGACTACTTTCGATCTAATACATGTATTTCCGAATGCTTTTATAGCCGCCTGACTGTCTATGTAAACAGTGATATCACTTGAGAATATCGGTCTCATAGAAAGTAACCTGGCAGCCTCAGACACAGCAAAAATTTCAGCTTGGAAAATGTTACATAAGTTATCTAGTCTAGAACTGTGTCTGATACCTAGCTTTTCGCAGTATACACCACTTCCTGTCCCATTATCCTTTTTTGAACCATCTGTATAAATTTCAATTCCTTCAGTGAAATTATTTAAAGGTTTCCAGTCATCTTTCCTTGGGATTATTGTAGTAATTTTCTTGTCCCAACAAATTTCAGGTGTCAAGTAATCGGTTTTTATGTTTTCTACTTGATATTTACTTATCAGCCAAAAAGAGTACTTTACAACGTTATAAGTTACGAATTTTAAATTAGCATTGCGAGCAGCTTTTAGTACAAAAAAGCTCCGGCTTTCGCAAAGCTCAAACTAGACGTTAAAGTAAAGAATAGAACAAAAATCATCTGCTTTTATTTGCCTATCCGATTACAGCACATCAACGAAAGGAAAGGATTAGAGTACGCTTTTGATAACAGATAACAGCAACGAATTTTACAATTTTCTGCTAATATTGTATTTTTCTTGTATATATAAATGTAGATGAGATAGTCTGCTATTGAACAAAATATGATTTAGCCCAATATCTTTCTTTAAGCATTTCCATATTTATTACACTTCTATCAGTTTATGTTACTGATTTATGTTATGTTATGCTACTGTTATGTTAACAGTAGAATTTTAAAATAGAAAATCGTCTAGTTTTTAACTCAGAAAAGATATCATCTTGAAATATTACCACAATATGTTACATTTTGCTCTCTAACTAAGAGAAAAAAATAAAAAAAAAATTACTGAAGTTTATTTCCTTATTTTGAAAAAACTGGACCAGTGTATCGAAAAATCAAAAATTTTAATTGGATATTGCTTTTAACTCGCTCATTTTAAAACACAATTTATAGATTAATATATCAAATTGTAAGTAATAGACCTTAATGACCATTTATATAAAAATTAAACAAAAATTTAAGAAATGCCAAGCTCTAAAAAATTTGCAGGTGCGATGTACCCACCCTTAAGAATAAAATAATGCCACCCCTAGCTGTCAAAACTTAAGATCAGATACTCCTCTGGTTTCCCTATGTCAAATGTTGAAGAAATGCCAAGCTAAAAACAAATTTGCAGGTGCGTGGTACTCAACATTAAGAATAAAATAACGCCACCCCTAGCAGTCTGATGGTGCTCTCCGTCAAAACTTTAGATCAGATACTCCTCTGCTTTACCCATATCAAATGTTGAAGAAATGCCAAGCTCTAAAAAATTTGTAGGTGCGAGGTACCCAACATTAAGAATAAAATAACGCCACCCCTAGCAATCTGATGGTGCTCACCGTCAAAACTTAAGGTCAGATACTCCTCTGCTTATCCATGTCAAATGTTGAAGAAATGCCAAGCTCTAAAAAATTTGCAGGTGCGAGGTAACAAACCTTAAGAATAAAATAACGCCACGCCTAGCAATCTGATGGTGCTCTCCGTCAAAACTTAAGATCAGATACTCCTCTGCTTTACCCATTTCAAATGTTAGATTAATCGGCCCTTTACAACCCTAGCAAGCTGATGGTGCCCTCCGTGTCAAATGTTGGATCAATTGGCCTAGCCCTATACAATTGGCTGAATTATTTCGGAAATATTTTGATTCTGCCCCACTATGCGGCGTGGTGCCTCCTGTACAAAGTGAAAAATTATTTGTACCAATTAAAATTTGTTGTACCAATTAAAGGTTTTAATTAGTTTTAAATTAAAGTTCAATTATTTTTTTATCAATTCAAATATAAATTTGTTTGAAATAGAAAAAAAGAAATTTATAATTAAACAAATAATTAAATCAATTAATTGTTTAATTGTTTAATTAAATTTTAATCTGACACCAATTAAAACCTTTAATTGGAGAAAATATGTTTTTTCTGTGTATAGTGTAGAGCATAATCAAGCAAAAAAACTGGCTGGGCGTCGGACTTCGTATACAAAGTGGAAAACTATTGTCGTGAAGCTAGGGATCTATAGCAGGTCGAGTGTTGAAACTTTTTACTCTGAAAATAATGTGAGTTTTCGTCCTAAGCTTGGCCTTACTTGTGCAACCAAGTGCTTGTTTTCTTTTTTGGGGAAGGCTGTAGCGTAGCGCTCCGGAGAGAGCTAGTTATATATAAAACCTATTATTTTCTAATGTTAATTTAAGCATAAACAAATAGCAAGCAACTAAAAAATATATTTACCTTAACTTTTATTTAAATAAAAGTATCACAATAAAAAATCAGTCGATGTAAAACATTTGATTAAACAAGAGCGCCCTCTCCCGTCACCTAACAATACAGTGAAAATAGTTTATTTTGATTAATTTTTCTTAAATTTAAATTAATAATTAAATTAACCAAAGTCAAAACAATTAAAGTAAAATTTTAATATATTTTTTTTATTTTGGCGTTTAAGAAATATGATAGTGTTTTTGTTTTATCGAGTTCCTTACTCGCTGTTTACCTTTACTGAAGTGTTGACTTAATGTTGCCAATGTAAATATACCAAAAAAAAATATTATTTGTTATTTTTGTCGCCATTAAACTATTCTTAGAAAATCAACAAATAAAAGATCTTAAGAATAATAACAAAATATACGCAAACAAGTGACTTGGTTAAATATAACCGCCTATAAATTTGCTTAAATTCACACGTTTGATCCGAAAAATTTTAATTCATTTAGTAAAATGTTGTCGAACGGCTCGCAGGTAGCGCGAATTATAAAAGGTAATTGATCTCAGATATAGTATAATTTCCATTTTCGTTAAAAATAAAGTGTGGCCTCAATTGGTGTTAAAACAAACTGCTCAAAAATAGATCAGAAGTCCTGTAATAGTTAAAGACACCAGTGAAAGTTACAGCACTTCCAATACAAAAAGTCATGAATTTGTCAAATTGCGTTTGTCATTTCTTTTCAGTTTAAATAAATCCGTAAAGTGTATTGCGGACTCACAGACGAAGGGTTCCGACCACTCCACAGTGCACCATTTCACTAGAAGGCCGTCAAAAATTCATAACTTTTGATTGGATTGGACTTTGATCTTTAAATTTTGGTATAAAATTTAAAATTCTTATCAAGGATCAGAAAAATTGTTCTGATACCTATGGCTACAACCTAGCGCTTATGTAATGTGGTGTCGAAGTGTAGGGTAGTATTCGGTCTACAAAATGTTGCAAGATTTTTTGAAGTGGTTTGACGGGAAGGATTTATATTCTATTAAGTGGAAGATTTTAGGGCAATATGGACCATTTAAACAAAAAAAGCTTAAAAATTTCTGACAGACACAAACCTTACATTTATTTAGAAATAATAGCTAATAAGTTACATCGATACATATAATAAAATAGCAACTCATTTCCGTCTGTCTGTCTGTCTGTCTGTCTGTCTGTCTGTCTGACTATCCTTCATTGTTTGTGTTCGCATCACGTAAAAACTACTGGATGGATTTTAACAAACTTTTGTGAGGAGGTACCTTAGTATCCTGGTCACAATATAGGATACTTTTTTTTCCTCAAAAGTATCTTATTTCTATATCTATATTTAGAGAAAGTGGAGAAAAAGCAGTGAAAAACGCAATTTCGGGATTAAAGGTGCTAAAATTTTCGGTTTAAAACTGAGATATTTTCAACACGGTTTTTTCAACACGGTTACTTTTTCACCACACACCTTTTTATTTTTTAAAGTGGGATATTTGAGAAACTATTACGCAACAGATGGCGTCAGTTGATTAAAGTTGGTATATTTACTTTGTGGAATTTTTGAATTCTTTATAAATTTTAGAATATTATCGAGGGATAGGTACCTTGATATAAATTAAATACATAAACCATAACTGAATCATTATAAAAGTAAGAGTCTTTCAATTGGTGTGGAATACTTACAAAGCAAAACCGAGCCAAATATTGTCAGGACGCCTACGACGTGGCGGGCACAGCTAGTAATTATATAAAATAATTATATGAAATTTTGCATCAAAATATTTTGAAACTAAAATGTAATAGTCATTGAAAAATTTAAATTTTCTAAGAATTTCTTAGTTTTAGCCAAATATTAAGAAAGTCTATTTTGGCTCACCCTGTGATATAGTTGAAATAGAGTTGTGATTTTTTGGCTCCCGCAGTACAACGGTATTGACTTTCAAATGAGTAATATTACTTTGAAATCGGTAACCATAACAAAAAATAATTTTTGGCCACCTTCTCAAAATATGTGCCACAGTGCCACCATATTCAATGAAATTTCACATTTTTATTTCCCAAATTCACAAAACTTTAATGAAAGAGAATAATTGTGATTTATTATATTACAGTTTCGCACCTCCTTATTACATTTTTAACGTTTTACAAAAGCACGGGCGCTGCTCATTTTGATGGATGTGATTATACATATGACATAAACCCAGGTGTCTCTTATTTAGAATCACCAAAATATCCACTGACCTATCCGCAGGGTTCATCATGCCGTTATAGATTCGTTGCTCCTTTAGATCATGTTATAATTGCAAACTGCACGATTAATTTGGACAAGGTAAAATTAAAACAAAATATTTCCTTTTTTACCGACACAATATTTGTTTAAATTTTTATTAAAGGCTGAAAAAGACTGCAGTACTGAATATTTCTATATATCTCGTGATGGCGATAAATATCTGAGAGACTCGGAGCAATTTTGTGGCTCTGGTACATTTATACGTAAATCTGATTTCCGTTCAATGGCAATGGCCTATACATCAGGTGGCGCTCATGGCAAATTTCGATGTATGTTACGTGTTCAGCCGCAACCCTGTGATTGTGGCTGGTCCATTAATACGAAAATTTCGAATGGAAAGCAAACTTCTGTGAATGAATTTCCGTCTATGGTAGCTCTGCAAGATAGAAACTTAAATCAGGGTGTTTATTGTTCGGCAACTATAAGTAAGGACTTTAAATTATTAATCTTAAGTGAAAGAGATTTTTTTTTAATACTTTTTTTATGATTTAGTATCCCACAGACATTTTCTAACCGCTGCTCATTGTATACGTGCTCAACCCAACCCTGCGTACATAGCAGCTTTAGTAGGGCGACATAATGTATCTTCAAGTAAGTTTTAACTGATATTTATGGGGCGCTCATGATTTTTAAACCTTTATCAATGATTATTTAGCAACCGACACCAAATATGCTGATGTTTATTATATTACAAGAATTATTAAACATCCTAAATATAGTAGCAATCCTTTACACAATGATATTGCCATACTGGTAGCAAACAGAGATATTGAGTTTTCGAGAGCGGTAGGTCCAATTTGTTTGCCACCAGTATCAAAAGCGTAAGTTTTTATTTTTTTATTAAACTTAATTACAAAATAAAATTTGCTCTCTTTATATGCAGCGACTATGATTTTTCTTATGATTATGTTGATGTTATGGGTTGGGGTTCTACCATAATGTCCGGTCCTCCCTCTAAAACTCTACAAAAGATTACTTTAATGGTTACTGATAATCAAACATGCACGAATTACTATCAAAATCTAGAAAAAATCTATCCATCTCACATTTGTACTTATGATTATACAGGGTCCAGCAGAGATTCGTGCCAATTCGATTCAGGTGGTCCAGTTATATACAGACGTAATCGTCAGTTTTTAGTCGGCATTATAAGTTTTGGTACAGC
Organism: Phasia obesa; assembly: GCA_949628195.1. Taxonomy (NCBI): domain Eukaryota; kingdom Metazoa; phylum Arthropoda; class Insecta; order Diptera; family Tachinidae; genus Phasia; species Phasia obesa. Next base: position 6,809,476 of record OX451219.1, read on the forward strand.
ATGTGGTGTAGGTGGATACAATATCGGGGCCAATACCCGTATTACTTCATACTTGGGCTGGATTAAACGGAATGTTGGATATTCAACCTGCAATGTCAATATGTAAGGCGATAATAAAAAAAAGTTTTATTTGACATTTATTAAATACACAATTTTTATAATGAGTTAATATCGAGTCTTTATTATAAAATTATTATTCGGATTGAGTTTTATATAAAGGGTGTTTTTTATAGAGGTATAGAACTTTAAGTTGGCATTACTTTTCAAGATGGCGACCGATTTAACAGCTGTCAAGTAATTTATTCTCAGTTTGGTTTGGCAATTCATGATAAATAGACTCACGCCTGAAAATAGTGCCTAAAACGAGATTACGAATTTTGTTTAGCGATGAAGCGCACTTCTGGTTGAATGGCTACGACAACAAACAAAACTGCCGCATTTGGAGTGAAGGTAATCCTCAAGTATATGTCGAATCACCTTTACATCCAGAAAAACTGACTGCTTGGTGCGCTTTATGGGCTGGTGGAGTCAAAAACGATGGTGGCCGGAACGTTACAGTCAATGGTGATCGGCATAGAGCCATGATTACCAACTTTTTCATTCCTGAATTGAATAACCATGATGTCCAGGAGATGTGGTTTCAACAAGACGGCGCAACATGTCACACAGCTCGTGCCACAATAGATTTATTGAAAGACACGTTTGGTTATCGCCTAATTTCACGTTTTGGACCTCTGAATTGGCCTCCAAGATCTTGTGATTTAACACCGCTAGACTACATTCTGTGGGGCTATGTAAAGTCATCATTAGTGGGGGGGTTACTTGTGCTCATTTTTCAAATTCCACCTATTATACATCTCTAGGTACAGGATAATAATTTTTCTCATCAAATGGGAGGTACCACGCCCACTATTCCAATCCATTCCACTTTTTTTTGCACAAATTTTTTTGATTATACCGATTACAGTTCCCACGTAAGATGATGATTAATAATAAGTCTTTTGTATGGGAAGCGCCACGCCCAATTTTAAAAATCTAAATTAAAAAAAAACAGATATACTCTTCTTACCCAAGGCGGAGCTAAGAGCAAACTGTGACAAACATACGAACAAACATATTTTGTGCTGTCTGTGTTTGCATTAAGTAAAAACTACTGGAGGTTACCTTAGTATCCTGACTTCAATATAGGATACTGTTTTTCCGCAATAATATCTTATTTCCAAGAGAAAGGTAAGAAAAAGCAGTGAAAGAACGCAGTACTTTTAGTAAGGATGAGACCCTTTATTTAGTAAATACATAAACCATAACTGAAGTACTAACCGATATGCATAGTTAAATCATATTTTATAAAAATAAAAACGACAAAATCGAAGAAAAACGAACTCAATAGTAACCCCATACAACCAACTCCCCCCCGAAAAGGGTTCATCGCCCTCCCCCTGGACTCCGTAGAAGCGTCCTGCGATCCATATTGCCTTAGAATGATCAGGCTAAAGGAATATATATTCTGCCCCCATTTGCCCACCGCCAAGGAGCCCCTTGATCGCTCCTGGTTCCCAGTGGCCACCTTGTGGGTCTATTATCCACCTCTATGTTTACTGCTTTATTAAGGCATTTAATACAGATCAAAGTAGAAAAACCGTATCAAACACCTAAAAAAACAAAAAATAGTCCGTCCTAGGGGGTTATTGCCACCCGAGATCTGTATGTGTCCTATTAGTCGCCGTCTAGTATTTAGTAACAAACAAAAAGCAAACGAAAATCATTACAACTGAAAAAAAAATAAAAACATCCTTAAAAAATTCAAAAAATATAGGTAAGGTGGTTTTTTGCCCGCTGCCTCAAATGGAATGGTTTGATATTAATGAATTGCAATAGCAAAATTTTCGAAACTATGCCTGGCAGATTGGTGGGCTTAGATTTTCTATATCTTTTTTGGTGCCTTGGCAAAGTTGATTTCAACCAGAACATCGTCGGATGGACGGACATCGTAAAATCAACTTCCCTATGTATAAGGATCCAGGATATACATATATACTTTATGGGGTAGAAATTACACAAAACAAACTTACCACCTATGGTAAATGTATAAAAATCTGCCGATATAGAATATTTGATTAAACGTTAGCCGGTTATGCCATTAATTAAATAGAACGCCCTCCCCTGTCACCTAATGAAATTGAAAATAGTTTATTATATCAAGTGTAACAATGTTTAAATAAAATCGAGATAAATAAAGTAGTTATTTCGTTTAATATATTGGCGTTTAAAAATTTTGTTAGTGTTTTTGTTTTATCTAGGGGACTCGATATTGTCATTTATCTTTACTGAACTATTTAGTGAATTTTGCCTATGTAAACAAACCATAAAAAATTTATTGGGCTTTAATTTTTTTTATGGCCAGATAAAAATATTTTAATGAAATTCACATTTTTATTTCCTACATTCATGAATTTTTAATGAAATGAAAATTTTGTATTTATTAAATTTTTAAAGTTTTACAAGAGCACAGACGCTAATCATTTTGATGGATGTGATGATATATATAATATAAACCCTGGTAACTCTTACTTAGAATCGCCGAACTATCCATTGCCCTAGCCTCCGGTACATCATGCCGCTATAAATTCGTTGCTCCTTTAGATCATGTTATAATTGCAAATTGCACACAGCAATTTTCTGAAGTTTTATTAAAGGGAACAAACGGCTGTAGTTCAGAATATTTCTATTCAGCTCGAGATTGTGATAAATATCATAGAGACTCGAAGCAATTTTGTGGCTCTGACACATTTATACGTAAGTCTATTTTCCGTTCATTGGCAGTGACCTTTCAGAACTATTCATTCATGAACATTCAAAAATCAACATTCATGATATTTGACATAAAACAGTATCTAAAATTTTATATTTTTTTTTCACGCTCATAAACGAACAACAAAAAATATTCTGTCTATGTTCATATATGAATGCATGTACCTGTTTGCTTTTTGCAATACACATACATGAATAGTGATAAATTAGCTTCTTTTTCATAAATGCACATATTCATTCATGAACGTTGAACATTTATAAAATTTATTATAAAAGAATTTTCTGCCTACGATCGCTCATGCAGAAGAAAGAAATAGAAAATAAATAAAGAAAACATTTTGTTACTGCTTACGCCGGCAGATGCACATTACAAAATATGTGCGTACATTTATGTATGCGAATGCTTAACGCAAATTTTTAGACTTTTTTTTTATTTATGTAAAATTGTCAAAATTGAAAATACTCAAATATGAACACTTGCGTGAACAAAAATATTTTTTTTCATTTATTCACTTTTGAACAGAAAGAGAAAAAATAAATCATGCTTTCATAAATGAAAAAACACAAAATATTATGTAGTCTCCCACACAGAAAAATTGATTAAGCGATGTCCGTCTGACCTTCTTTCCGTCTGTTCGACTTGAAATGTAATTTGCCTAGGCACCAGAAGAGGTATAGAAGATCTAAGCCCACCAATCTACCAGGCATAGTTTCGATAATTTTGGGATTGCAATTCATAAACATCAGATCATTCCTTTGGAGGCTGCGGATAAAAAACCACGCCCACCTATATTTTTTAACGTTTTTTTTCTCTTCGGTTTTTATTATTCTCTCTTGCTCTTTTTTGGCTAATAAATATTAGACCGCGAATGGTAGATCTCGCCATGCAGCTCTCGGGGGATAAATAATCCACTGCGAGGACAAACTAAAATCCGTTTATTTTTAGGTTGGAAAGGTTTGTCTGCTTTGATTTGTATAGAAGTAGCCAATAGACCCACAAAGTACCCACAGGTAACCAGGAGCAGTCAATAGGCCCATTACGTGAGCTTAATATGAGAAATTTTTTTTAATTTTTTTTTTTGCTTTAGAGTGTACATTCTAACGCAATAAAGATTTCAGGCAGGTCCTAATTTTTACATAATTATTTTTTTTTTTTTAATTTTAAAAAAAAATTTTAATTTTTAAAAAAACAAATTTCTAAAATATTTTTTTGCTGAAAATTTTCCAAAAAATTCAAAAAAATGTTTACAAAAAATTATCAAAAAAATGTATTTAAAAAATTAAAAAAAAAATAATTTTACAAAAAAATTTTAAAAATAAGTTTTAAAAAACTAATAATAAAAATTACAAAATTGTTTTACAAAAAAGTTACAACAAAATTTCAAAAAAATTTTACAAAAAAATTTTGAGAAAAATTTACAAAAATTTTTCAAAGACACATAAATGGGTAACACAATATCTAGCATTATCTAGCATTAGCTATGGTGAAGGGTATATAAGATTCGGGATGACCGAATAAAGCACTCTTTCTTGTACACAGTAAAGTATATGCTACTTAAAGTATAACTTGAGTGTTCTTTCTTATTTTCCTCAAACAAAATATTTCATACACGTAAAGAGAACCCATGGTTGTGGTGTTGGTAACAAGAACCACATTTGTTTTTTTTTGTTGCGATGAATAATGTTTAGTTGTTTTTAACATTACTTTTGTCACAATAAACAAATTTTGGTTAAGATTTCATCATTAAATGGTCTTTACAGCCAAAAAATTCAACATGGTTGGTTTTAACTATAAAATTTTTGCTAAACTTAAACCATAATATATTAATAATAAACAAAATATGTTAAGTTTACTTGTATGTAACCAAATAATGTTTGTTTTTGTTCATCGGGTTTGATAGATATTTGTTTAAAATAAAATTATATAAAATGTGAAACATCTTTTTTGCACAATTAGATAAACATTTAATTGTTATTTACAATATAAAGAGCATTTATATATTAATAAAAATCTACATGACGGCTTTATGGATACATAAATTAGCATAACTGAAAATGTTGATAAAAATAATAATAAAAAAAATTTATTATAAAAAAAGTTCCATATGACATTTCATAGTTTTTAATCTTGATATAATCGTTAAATTTAATCATAATATGTTGATATTATAATGTTTAACAACAATAATATTTGTTCTCTGATTATGGTTACCTCAACCATGTTTTTCTTTGCCTGTATATAACATTTTCCATTAAAGCCCAGGGAGGCTACTGCGTATTTCGATTCGAAAGAAATCTTTTTCGAAACACAATGTTAAAGTCATACAAATTCGAATGATTTCCTTTTCGAATCGAATTACGCAGTAATCCCCCAGTATTCTATTCAGTTTTTCATGCGGAATGCTGTAAAACTAGTGCCGAGTTACATTATGCAACTTTTGTTGCTACAATTCTTCATTAGTAGGCGAGAGGGGAGAGAGGAAAAAGGGTACACATATGCATGTACTCTTGAAACTCGTTTTGTCCTCTCATTAGTAGTTTCAATTTTGAAGTTTAAAATGTAAACAAATGTATACATCCATACAAGTTGCTGCAATAAAAATTGCACGATATAAACACAAATGCAATATTAAAAAAGAAACGAGAAAGATTGCAGCGACAAAAGTTGCATAATATAATTCGGCACCTACATACATAAAAAAATTGTATGAGTAAGTCATGAAAAAATGTTGCAGAAGTAATACTTTGTTTTTACTGTGGAAAAACATTGAACTGTTTCTAGCAACATTTTACCAAAACTGTGAAATAAAGCAAATGGACATTATTCCCTATGGAATTTTTCAAACAGCTTTTGCTAACATTTGTAAAATAATGCGGTATACTTAAATACAATAAAATCGTTAAATTCTTCCAAATCGCGAGATAGACACCACATTTTATACAAATCAGATTTTCCTTGTGAAATAATAAATGTTGCTCAACATTTTTCATAAATTCGAACAGCAGAATACTAGGTTTTAATACTTAAATGATTAGTAAAAGCTTCCTTCGAAGAACAGTGTCTTCTGAAAGTTGACTGATATTGACATAGTTTTGTTAAGACCTTTCCCAATTAAAACATTAACAAATATTAAATAAAGTGTTGCGTTTATATTTATTTTAATTCATATTTTTTTTTTCTTCAGAATTGGGCAATCTATTTAAACAAGATAAAAAGACAACAACAATGATGCACCGTAATGGTAAAAAAAAAATAAATTGGCTTTAATCACTAAAGTTTTTGAATAAAAAACAGTTCACTTTAATTCGCCTTAGTAGTAAAATGTGGTGTTTAAAAAATTCCCACAAAGCGGGTAATAAATAAAATAATATTTAATTTAATTTTTAATAAATTAAAGCATATTTTCTTAAAGGTTTTATTTGCCTTTTGTTAGTTTATTATTTTCAACTGAGCGAAGGCCAATCGTGTATTTCGTTGGACTATCAAATTTCCACCACAAGTGATGTGCTCAACATAACCTCTCCCAATTTTCCGAATGCCTATCGCCCGGGCACAAATTGCAGACATCGTATAACAGCTCCCAGGGATCATGTGGTCGTAATTACGTGTCGCTTTGTAGTGGTTAGTTGAACACATAACTTTTTAGCTTGCAAAGATATTTAAAATTGCACTTATTTAGGTTCCTAATACATGTGATACAGAAAATTTTTTTCTCTCCCTCGACGGTGATTTACAATTTCGTGATGGTCAGCGCTTTTGTCGTACCACACAAATTACCAGAATTTCTAATTTTCGCTCAGTTGCCTTGGCTTATGCTTCATCACGCTCCAACACCCGTTTACGCGGCCGCTTTAATTGTCAAGCTCGAGTGCGTCGAGCTCCCTGTAACTGCGGCTGGTCGACGGGCACACGCATAGCTAATGGCCAGGAAACTAGACGCAATGAATTTCCCTCTATGGTGGCATTAAGAGATATAACCTCACCACAGAGAGTATTTTGTGGTGGCAATATAAGTACGAAAAAATATATTTATTTAAAATTTAATATTTAACAGAATTTTTGATTTCAGTAAGTCATCGACATATTTTAACTGCTGCTCATTGTACGCGTTTCTATTCAAATCCCGATATAATAATGGCTTATGTGGGGGATCACGATTTAATGGCAGGTAAAGAAAACATATTTTATTTTTTAGACCAATCCAATATTTTTTTTTTTGTTAAGGGTTAAACTTCAATTTTATGAAACTCAGCAGCACGAAACTTAAAATATTTTTAAAATGAATTTATTTTACAGTACAAAATGCGATAGACCTTTTTATTTAAAACATGAACTATGCAGAGGGGTTTTAAGCTATTTAACAAACCCAGCACATAATTAAAAAATTCACCACACTATTTTAAATATTCACCACACTTTTTATACCCTTCACCACAGATGGAAAGGGTATACGTATATAAGTTATTAATACAATATTCATTTTCGACCCCATAAAGTATATATATTCTGGATCCTTATTTATTAAGCGATGTCCGTCTCTGCGTCTATCCGTGTTGACGTAGAAATGTTATTTTCAAGGCAGAAAATTTTCCTTGTGAAAAGACAGAAAATTTAAGCCCAACAATCTGCCAAGCACAGTTTCAAAAAATTTGGTTTTGCAGTTCAGCAACATCAGATCATTTCTTTGGAGACTGCAGGCAAAAAACCACGCCCACCTATATTTTTGCACCCTTTTTTCCCCTTTTTTTCGGTTTATATGATTCTCTTTTAATTTTAAATATTACGCCGCGAAAGGTAGGTCGCGAGGCCTTTATAGAAAGCAGTACATATATAGGTAGCTAATAGACCCACAGGGTGCCCACTGGTAACCAGGAGCCTATTAGCCGATCAATATGAGGACATTTTTTTTTGCTTTGGTCTGACCATTCTAACGCAATATATATTGCAGGCAGGTCCTAATTTATAAAAAAAAAATTTTAAATTTTAAAAAAATTTTAAAAAAATTTAAAAAAAATTTAAAAAAATTTTTACAAAAAAATTTTCTATAAAATTTTACAAAAAATTTTCCCAATAAATTTTACTAAAATTTTTCCAAAAAATATTTACAAAAAATTAAAAAAAAATTACAAAAATTTTTAAAGAAGTATAAAAAAATTTCAAAGAAATATAAGAGGGTAACATTACATCATAGCATTACTATGGTGAAGGGTATATAAGATTCGGCATGGTCGTATATAGCACTCTTACCTGTTAACTTATTTTTTTAATTGTTTTAGGCCCATTATTATAACTTGCCTTTAGCTAAAGTTAGGATTTTGTTGGAGCGATAAGTAGTTTTTCGCTATAATAATGAGGATAATGCTCATTGCTATAACTTGTCCTTATAGTACGTGATAGTTAAAAGTGGTTTTTAGCTTACTTTTAATAACGAAAACCTATTTATCGATCCAACAAAATCCTAACTTTAGCTAAAGGCAAGTTATAATAATGGGCCTTAAACTAATGAAACTTAAACCAAGCACTAATATAAAATAAAATTTGTTTTTTATTAAACTTAATAGATAATGAAACCCGTTTTGCTGCTCGATATCGCATTCTAAATATACTTAATCATCCTGGCTACCGGAGCACAGCAAATTCCATAATCAATGATATTGCCATACTGACAACCAGAGTATCCATAGAATGGTCTAGGGGTGTAGGACCCGTTTGTTTGCCCTGGAGGCAACAGTAAGTTGTAGTTAATAAATTTATATTTCGAAATTGTTTAATAAATTTATTTTTAGAACTGAAAACTTTGCTTACTCCAATGTAGAAGTGGCCGGTTGGGGAACATTATCATTTGCTGGTCCAAAATCAAATACTTTACAAAAAGTTCAATTATTGGCTTTAGAAAATCGTATTTGTCAGCAACAATACAATGAAACTATAATGACGTCACAAATATGTACATACGATTCGCGGGGTCTAGGTCAAGATTCATGTCAATATGACTCTGGCGGTCCGGTGTTTTTGCGGCAGCAGAGATTGATGCTTTTAGGCATAATAAGCTATGGACGTAGCTGTGGCCAGCGTTATGGTGTTGGTGTTAATACGCGCATAACTTCTCATTTGGGCTGGATATGGCGTTATACGCAAAACGATGTGTGTGTTGTTTAAATGACCACAATCATATTTTTTTTTATTAAGAGAAAAATTATCATGTCCTGTTTTTGTCTGCCTTATGATTTTTTTTATATTTAATTTCTATTTCTTTTTAAGTGTACCTCTTTTGTTATATTCATTCATGTTAAATGACTTAATTTATGCACAATCATAATTTTTATATGAATTTTTTTTTTTCTTCTTTTATTTTCAAGGATAATGAGCTTTGTTATCCTTTGATGTTCATGCCTTTATATACATTTAATTGTTACTTTTATGCAACAGCAATAAAATGAAAACAAGTAAATTAGCGTTAAGTACTCTTAAATTGTTTTGCAAAATATTTTAATTGTTTTCAAGGGGTTGATTTTCAGCCGATAGAAAAAAATATGTAATGAAATAAAACAAATTAGTAATTGTTATGAATTATTTAAACATGAAAGAAAAGGTTTAATGTAATGTCGTAAAAAAAGCAACAAGCACAACTTTAGTAATTTTAATACGAATTTATTTATTTGAAAAAAATTTATAATTTTTAGCCTACTTCTATAAAGCTTTTTTACAGCTCCTAAAAATATGCTATGTTTATTAAATTAATAATAGTATTTAAATAATGCTATTGAAATAATTATTTTAATTACAAATATTTCATAAAGAATAATTAAACATTTTTACTTACATACATTACATAAACACACATAATTTAAAGTTTCTCATGAATTTTTGTTGTAGTATCCTTTAAAGTATGCAAGACTTCTTAGAGTATATGTTAAATTTTCTATTGTTTTTATAATTTTCAATACCGCTATAAAAGGTATATAAGTTTGTCAATACGTTTGTAATTTCTACAATATTAGTATCCGATTTCATAAACTGTTTATGCCAAAACCTTGTGCATAGGGAAATCGATTTAGCGAACTTTGCTTTTTAAGACAACAATAATTGCGAAGCTACTGGCTTCACTGATATCGAACACGAAACCTCTAGACTGAGAGATTAGCGCACTATCAATCAGTGATGCTACGCTTCTCTATCACTCTGTAGGTAACATGTTCGAGAGTTTTGGCGATGGGTGATAGCACCCATATGTCCATGTTTGATTTAAAATGAAATATTTGAAGACCCCAGGAAAGTTTTAAAAGTTCTTAGTAAACTAATCTACCAGAGAGAGAGAGAGAGAGAGAGTTTCTATCAAAATCAGTAAAACAGGGATACAATTGGCTGAGATATGGTGAAATAAAACGGAGAGTGTCTCCACTATTTTCTCAAGTTTTTCCAATGACTATGATTTCTTTTTGCTTAAATGTATTGAAAATCTGAAGATTCCGAAAATTCCGAAAATTCCGAAAAAATCTTAAGCCTACGAACAAATTGAATTTTTACTTTAAAATCGAAGTTTCACTAAAGTATCATGAAATTTAATTCTATTTCGATCTAAAAATCAAAATTTCATTAAAAACCGAAAATTTAAACTTTCGTAAAAAGATCAAGATTACGCCAGAATATCACACTTTCATCCAGAAATTATCGAAAAATTAAACTATAAACCAAAGATCTCGTACTAAGCAAGAAATTTTTACTTGAGGTTTCGGTTCAATTCCGGGCAATTCCAAAACAAATTTAGGTCTTTGTTTTTTAATTGGTAATTAATTTTTTTAATTTTTTAACAAAAAGTCGATCATTAAAAAGATTGACTATTCAGTATTTTTTTTTTTTTTTTTATATTAAATTTTGTACTAGGAAAATTATATATACAAGCTGAAAACCGTAAGATTAAATACTGAAAATTCACAAAAAGCTAATAATTACAATGTACAACAATTTCTAACTTTTCTCCAAAATTACGGGGTTCCGTCGATTGATTGTAATAGAGGAGACCAGAAAAAACATATCATGTGTCGCCGTTTTAAAAGATCACGTCGGAATTTTATTTTAGAGGAGGTTAAAGTTTTTCAGCTCTGGCCTCTTCTTGCAGCATATCGCTATATAAAACTATATTTTCTTTACATCGGAGATGTAGGGTAATATTACAGCAAACGGCATTTTGTGGCTTTATTCTAATAAATCGTATCAAAAATAATTAAATTCAATATTGCCCATTAAGGGTTAATCTTGAATTTGTATAAAACTATGTTTTCTTTATATCTGAGGTGTAGGGTATATTTAGCAACTTTATAGAAAAGGTTATGGCAATTATTCTTGTGGAACATATTAACCCTCTAACTCCTCCGCATAACGGTATTTAGTGGCTTTATTCAAACAAATCGTAAAAAATACCTTGGAAAAGGGGAAGGGCGGGGATAAAATCTCCTACAGAAATTTTGGACATAAAATCATCAGAACACACATCAAAACCCAAAACCTAACACAAACACCAAAAACCAATCAAATTCTAGATTGCCCTTTAAGGGTTAACCTTGAATTTATATAAAACTATTTTTTCTTTACACCTGAGGAGGTGTTGAGCATGTTCAGTAACTTTGTAGAAAATGTTATGTGGAACATATTAACCCTCTAAATTCTAGATTGCCCTTTAAGGGTTAATCTTGAATTTATATAAAACTATTTTTTCTTTACACCTGAGGAGGTGTTGAGTATGTTCAGCAACTTTGTATAAAATGTTATGTGGAACATATTAACCCTCTAAATTCTAGATTGCCCTTTAAGGGTTAATCTTGAATTTATATAAAACTATTTTTTGGGTATGTTCAGCAACTTTGTAGAAAATGTTATGGCAAGTATTTTTGTAGAACATATTAACCCTCTAACTCACCCATGTTACGGCATTTTGTGGCTTTGTGGCGAAAAAGGAGAACGGCGGGTATAAAATGTTTTAAAAAAATGCTGGCCATAAAATTTTACTTTACATGTCAGAACACACCAAAAACCAAAACTTAATACAAACACTAAAAACCAATCAAATACAAAATGGCTCATTAGGGGTTAATTCCTGTCTACTTCATAGATGATCTGAAAAAATAGTTTTTTTTAATTTTTGAGTTTTTAATATTAATGTTTAATTTTATCAAGTTATTTTTTATATTATAATTTTATACTCTTGTAAAATTGAGAAACAGAACAGAGTAAGGCTGTATCCAATATCATTATGGTGAAGAGTATATAAGATTCGCCATGGCCGAATATAATATATTTACTTGTGCTTATTGTTTCCATAAAATTAACTGGAAAATATTTTATTCGCATTAAAACAAAGCCCGCATACACCTATAATTTTGTTTCTTACTACATATAAAACATTGTTATACCTCAAGTATTAGCACATTTTTGCTCTTTCTTTTAATTCAACTTTATATTATAAAACAAAACAATTCATCATGTCTTACATCTACTTAACACGGAAGTTAATAACAATACAATACAATAAAAGATTTTTATAAGATTTCTCTTTGAAGCCTAAAAAAGCGAATACATTTTTATTATATTTTTTTTTTGCCAAAGGACTCTTAAAAATCTTTAAGTCTATTCTTCAGCTAGTGATGGTGAAACAACTTGCAACAAAAAATTATTTATGCCGTGATTTTTATAAAAACTTTTTAACCCTTTTTTTTTTGCTTATATGTATGCGTTTTTTTTTAACAAAGTATTTATGAGTTCATTTGTTCATTGTGTCAGAATGCTAGAAACTGAGCAAAAGGATAATACAGAAAACGGAAACAACAGCAAATCATCATGATTCTATTGAGTTGGTAAGTCTTTATTTTTTTTTTATTTCTTCTATATCTTGCTGTTGTTGTTTTGCAACAAAAACAACACAATATAAATGCATTAAAGTACACTTGACGCGACTTGTATCCTTTTAGCTACTTGTTCTTTACTCAAACTCTTACAGCACAACTACTTGTGTTTTCGTCTATATTTATAAATTTTAAAATGAAATGAAAATAAAATAAAATATAATAAAAAATAACAATTCAAAGTAGCTGTTAAGAGATGTTGATGATGTCCTGATTTTGTTTTTATTATTTATTTTTATAAAGAAAGAGCAAAAATAACAAACAATGAAAAATAAATTACAAGAATGTATACTTACTAGTTCTTTTTTTAAGTTATTCTTAATTACATTAGTGAAAAATAACTAAAAAATATGATAATGCGAAAATTTATTGCTACCAAAGGTTCTCAAGTACTAATGATAACGATAAAAAATATGTGCTGCGAAATATAAAAGTAACTACTGACATTCAGTTTAATGGTATGGTTTACTTTTAATATATTTTAATGAGGTTTAACCAAACCATACACAAATAGACTACGACTACAACAGTATTCCAAAGAAGACAATGATTGTACTGTGAATTGTCCAGGACTAGACTGTGGATAGGCTATGACTAGACTATAAAAAAAAGACTGTGAGTAGACTATAACTAGACTATAACTAGACTATGACTAGAATATGACTGGACAATGAATAAACTATGACTAAACTATGACAAGACTATGACTAGACTATGACTAGACTATGACTAGACTATGACTAGACTATGACTGGACTATGGCTAGACTATGACTAGATTATGATAAGACTATGACTAGACTATTACTACACTATAACCAGCCTATGACTAGACAACGACTAGACCACGACTAGACTATGACTAGACTATGACTAGACTATGACTAGACTATGATAAGACTATGGCTAGACTATGACTAGACTATGACTAGACTATGACTAGACTATGACTAGACAATGACTAGACTATGACTAGACTATGACTAGACTATGACTAGACTATGAATAGACTATGACTAGACTATGACTAGACTATGACTAGACTATAACCAGCCTATGACTAGACAACGACTAGACCACGACTAGACCATAACTAGACTATGACTATGACTAGACTATGACTAGACTATGACTAGACTATGACTAGACTATGACTAGACTATGACTAGACTATGACTAGACTATGACTAGACTATGACTAGACTATGACTAGACTATGACTAGACTATGGCTAGACTATGACTAGACTATGACTAGACTATGACTAGACTATGACTAGACTATGACTAGACTATGACTAGACTATGACTAGACTATGACTAGACTATGACTAGACTATGACTAGACTATGACTAGACTATGACTAGACTATGACTAGACTATGACTAGACTATGACTAGACTATGACTAGACTATGACTAGACTATGACTAGACTATGACTAGACTATGGCTAGACTATAGCTACACTATGACTGGACTATGGCTAGACTATGGCTAGACTATGACTAGACTATGACTAGACTATAACCAGTCTATGACTAGACCACGACTAGACTATGACTAGACTATGACAAGACCATGACTTGACTATGACTAGTAGTAGGCTATGATTTAACTATAAATATCCTTTGCATAGCTTTCACTATTATTAGAATTATGAAAAAGACTAAAACTATGAGTAAGACTATGGCTAAAACTATGATGGGGCTTAAATAATAACTAAGACAAGAAAAAAGTTCTGTAACCAAGTCTAGGATTATAAATGTGATTATGATTAAGACTACGAATAGAACTAAATCTTAAACTCAGACTTTGAAGAGAACTATACCAAGTTCAAAATCTATACATATAATTAAATTGTAACTCATTTCCTGTGTGTCTGTCTGTCTGTCTTTCTTTCTTTTTTGTGTTCGCATCACATAAACACTACTGTATGGATTTTAACAGAATTTTCTGAAGAGGTACCTTAGTATCCTGATTCCAGTATAGGGTACTTTTTTCCGCAATATCATTTCCAAGAGAAAGTGTAGAAAAGGCAGTGAAAGTACTCCGATTCTTTTTAGCAATTTAAAGGTACTGCTTACTTTAAGGCACCGTTTATTTTTGAAAGCAATATATTTTAAACACAGTTGCGCAACAGATGGCGATGTTTTAAAATAGTGACAAAATAAATTGAAAGCGCAATATTTTAGATACGGTTGTGCAATAGATGGCGCTGTTTAAAAATAATCACTAAATAGGAATTACTTACTGCCAAATAGCCAATTGAAAAAAATTTTTATTTGATTTGTATATTTACTTTGTGGAATTACATTGTTTTTAAAATATTTTAAACACATTTAACAGAGCTTTACAATAATTTTTAGAATTTTAGAATTTTTCCTAGGGATGGGTTCCTTTATATAAAGAAAATACGTAAGAGTCTTTAAATTTGATTTAGGTAACTTTCAAAGCAAATTCGAACAAAATATTGTCAGGACGCACACAATGTGTGTGGGCACAGATAGTTTTAACTAACAGAATAACTATGAGTTTATCTAAAACTACTACTATGTCTAATCATATGACTGTGACAGCGACTATGACCCTGTCCATGTCTGCGAATAGCACTATGACTAGGATATTATTAAGACTTTAACCATGACCCTAATAAAGTAACCAAGATTCGAATAAGATAATAAGGTTTACTCAGATAGGTGCAGCTGTTTTTAACACCACTCTCCTATAGAGTAAAGATAGACCTGTCCACTTGTAAGCCATTTTCAACGTTTTTTATCAATACAATCTTCAGCACATATCTTTAGCAATTTATTTTCAATTACTCTCTTCATTATTTGATAATTTAATTTGAAGGAAAAATATTTTATTTAATATAAAAAAATTAAATAATACAAACTAAGAAAATACTCTCACCACAAATTCATCAAACTTAAAACAAAGAAAATTATATTAAAAATTTGTTGCTTAATAAATTTTTGCAAAACAAAGAAAGTGTGTTGCATTAGTCTCTGTACATGTCTTCTGTTTCTTCTTCGTTATTTCTAGATCAAATCATAAAAATATATATGACAAAAGACTTAATTTGCATTTAAATTAAAATACAGGCCTGCTTAAACTCAATCATATACTTGTAAAATTCCATAAAAACAACAAGAGTATGAGTTTTAGAAGAGTTTTTTTTTTCATGCTGAATGAAGCTGGCTGCCTTCAACAAGAATAGAAATTTTATTATTAAAACAAAAAAAGAGACAATTAAATAACTAGTTATAGTTTTTCTTAGGAAATACTCAAGGAAAATATATGTATATGTATGTGTGAAGCGTTTATTAAAATATGATGTTTTAGTGTTCGGTATATGAAAGAATTATAATTATTTTGGAAAAACCTCAGTTAACAGCAAAGAAAATGAAGCGTCTTTTGATAAATTGTGTAATACAAGATAATTTAATTACATGGTTAAAGATGCTAAATTGAAATCTCATTTAGAAACATAAATTTAATATTTTTATTGCATACTTTTTGGGTTTCTATAGTAAAGTTAGGGAAAAAAGCAATCCTTAGCAAATTTAACGACTATTTTTTTTTCCTCATATGGCATCTCTGTCTTGCACGATTTATCGCAGCTGTTTTACTCGTCTTACTGTTTTATGTGCCCAAGGTGTTGCTTTGAGATTCAGTCTATTGTGATTTTTGCCTTGTGTTAGTTTTGTTATTCGGTTGTGTTTCCAAGTAAGTAAATGATTGGTATGTTGTAGCGGGTCCTAGGATAATAAGAATGGACTGCCATCTGTCGTTGCCTAGAAACAAGGCCCTCCCGTCTATCTATTTGGTGTAGTGGTGGGAAACCTTGCTAATCATTAATTTCTACCCTTATATTCTTTTTCCAGGGGGTGGCGGCTGCCTGAACTTTTGTAATGATGTTATCTATCCTCTATTTTTCCAGTGGTGGTCAGGGTGTGTCTTTGACGGATTGTCTGGAGGTGGTTAAAGCCACTTAATTTGTAAAACACGAAGAAAATTTTAGTGAAAATTGTTTGCCGCCTGCAAGGTATCGAACCTCAGGTGTTTCATTTTGTAGGCAAGCACTTAACCACTAAACCATGCCGCCACGATAACGACTATTATCTATAAATATAATAAAACAGTAACTCATTTCCCTCTGTCTGTCTGTCTGTCTGTCTGTCTGTCTGTCTGCTCTTCTTTGTGTTCGCATCATCGTAAAAACTACTGGATGGGTTTTAAAAAATTTTTTGTAAGGAGGTACCTTAGTATCCTGATTCTAATATAAGATAACTTTTTTCCGCAAAAATATCTTATTTCCAAGAGAAAGTGAAGAAAAAGCAGGGAAGTACGCAATATCCGTTATAAAGATATTGAAATTTTCGGTTTAAAACTGGGATATTTTAAGCACTACTGACCACCTTTTATTTTTTATAGTGGGATATTTTAAACACTAATGGGGGTACTGATATTTTCGGTCTAAAACTAGGATGTTTTAAACACGGTTGCGCACCCTTTGTATTTTTTGACTTTGTGGAATTATATTGTTTTTAAAATATTTTTAAACACCTCTTATCGAGGTTTACAAAAATTTTTAGAATTTTATATAAATTTTAGAATTTTATCCAAGGCACCTGGGTACCTTTATATAAAGAAACTATGTATCTGGATGGATTTTAACAAAATTTTGTGAGGAGGTACCTTTGCATCCTGATTCCGATATAGGATACTTTTCCGCAAAAATACCTTATTTCCAAGAGATAAAAAAGAGAAAAAGCAGTAAAAGTACGCCGACTTTTTTTACTGATTTAAAGGTACTGCATACTTTAAGGCTTCTTATATTTTTGAAAGCGGGATATTTTATATGCGGTTGCCCAACAGATGGCGCTGTTGGGCAACCGCGCCCAACAATAATGATAAAATATTAATTACTTACGGCTAAATAACCAATTGAATAGAATTTGTATTTGATTTATATTTTTACTTTGTGGAATTACATTGTTATTAAAATATTTTAAACACCTTTTACAGACCTTTACAATAATTTTTAGAATTTAGAATTTTTTATAAATTTTAGAATTTTATCAGGGATGGGTACCTTTATATAAAATAATACATAAACCATAACTAGAGCACTATAAAAGTAAGAGTCTGACAATTAGTGTGGAATACTTTCAAAGCAAAATCGAGCAAAATATTGTCAGGACGCCCACGACGTGGCGGACACAGCTAGCCTATACATATAATAAAACACAAACTCATTTCCTTTCTGTCTTTTTGTCGGTGTTCGCATCTCGTAAATACTACTGAATGGATTATAATAAAATTTGGTATATAGGATACATTTTTCCGCAACATGTTCTTATTTCCAAAAGAAAGGGGGGAAAATGAAGTGAAAGTACTCCTTTTATCTAGGGATGGGTACCATTATATAAAGTAAATACGTAAGAGTCTTAAAATTTGGTGTGGGTTACTTACAAAGCAAAATCGAAGAAAATATTTTTTAGGACGCACACAACCTTTAAAACAACTACTTCGAATAGGAATACACTACAATGTGTGCAGTTATGACAAGTGCTACAAATTCAGCAAATGGATTTGCTGAAGTTTTAGCAATTGCACATAGCTATAGCAACTAAAAGGCTATGGGCAGCATGCTTATATTTTGTATAGCGTTCGACTGTATCAATTAAAAAAGTTTCAGAAAAAGCAACTAAAAGGCTATTTTCAGCATACTTATATTTTGTATAGCGTTAGACTGTATCAATTAAAAAGGTTTCAGAAATGAAATGGGAACTGAACAAAGTTTTATTGCTTTATGTTCATTTGGAAAATTGCAACCAATTATTGTAAATCAGCTACGTTACTTTTGTCTTTTGATTGTGTTCATAACTATAATTATGACTACGTTTTATACCCCAACTACGACTTTGAATACGACTTTGGCAACGGCCTTTAATACAGTTACGACTACAGCTGTAATTTAAACTACAAATCTGAATATGACTTTACTACGTCGTAAACTATGTAGGAAACTTCGCTACGTTATAGCAATAGCTAATAATGCTTTACGGTTGCGTATTTCGTAAAACAAAATTAATTAAAAAACCTACAGCTTTGTTGAATATATTTTTGTTTTTTTTTTTCAATTTTTACTCGCTTCTTGTGCTTCACTTGAAGTCCAAAAGAACTATTAACTCTGGTAAACTATTGCAAACGACTGGGCCAAAATAGGTTTCCACCCACCCTTAGCCTAGCAATCTTCATTTCGCAACCATTAATTCAATAGATTCTTTTATTTCAGCTAAATGTAAATTAAAAGTAGTTTTTTATTTGTTTGTTTGTTCTTTCGTTACTCCCAGCGTCATTTGAACTTTTAGTTCAAAAAAAAAATCATTAATGTAAGAGTGAGTAAGACTCATCAGGCTGCTGACGGAAAAATTGCATATTTAGAAAAATTGCAATTTTCTAGCAGACAATTTTCTCTATTACGTTGCCTATTGGTTAGATGCAAATGAATAGCGCTATTAAATTCGAAAAAAAAAACTAAAAATAAAAACCAGAAAAAGATGCGAAACTTGCAACCAGCACCTAAATAAAAATTCTAAAATTCTATTTTTTATTAAAGATTTTTTTTCTCTTTTGTATAATGTTGTTCTTGTTGTTTAGAATGACGAAGAGGATGATGATGATGACGATGATTTTGTTGCCTGCATAAACACTGTGTGTATGCAATCAGCCTAAAATGTATGCTATAGAAATTTGTTTAAAAAGAAATTACATAGAAGCCATTGAAATACAATGCACATTTTGTAAGGGTGGGTTCAGTTTTCAATACTTTATGTTGGATAAAGATTGGTAAGTGAGTGTGTGTGTGTGTGTGGGTGTGGGTGTGTATGTGTAGTACATACAAGTAAAAGTGCATTTGTGTGTTAGGCACGATTGCTCTTATGCAGTTAACAGGGAAAAAACTCATGTGTTTATGAAATTTTTCTTTATATATTTTTTATGCATTCACACACACACACACATATATATACATATAAAGCTAACGTTTAATTATTTAGGTTTTTTAAACATCTACACAAAATCAAATCAAAAAACATATAGGAGTATAAAAAAAAGTATAGCATATAAAAAGGCGTTTGTATATTACAAAAAACATTTCAAAATCGAATATTGACGTTTGTGTTTTTTTTTTTTTTTTTTTTTTGAAGATTTATTTTATATATTGTAGCATTACAAAAAATAGTTGATTGGGGTTGTAAAATAAAAGTCTTTGGCAAATGTTAAATATTGATAGAAAAAAAGAAACATGAGAAAATTGAAGCCCATAGGAAAAAAAGTCACAAGTATCAAGTAAGTGTATTTGCTTGATTTTTCAAGAGGAAATGAAAATAATAAAAAGCCTACTTTGAGGTGTTAATTAGTTGACATTTTCAAATAATTGCATTTTGCCTATTGATAACAAAAGGCAATAAAGCATAAAGTGTTAATTGGTTCACACCTAGAAATGTGAGCTATAAAAAGCCCTAAAACATGCTTTATATATTTTTAAATATAATAAAACTTGCGTATGTTTTTATAAATATATTATGAGCAAAAAGATGTCAATTGAAAATTGCCATCAATTTGTAAACCATTTTTTATAGGTATTTCATAAATAAAACGTGACCGTTTTAGGTTTGTTGCTATTAATTTTAAAAATGTAAAATATTTGTGTTGCATATTTTTAGGAGAAGAATTTTGATTTGAAAATTAATCTCAAAAAAGAATAAAATAAAAGCAAATTGCTTCAGTAAATATTTAATGTAAAAATTATTTTAGAACTAATTTTGTAAAAAGCAATGTCTCTAAACAAATTTTCTTAATTTTTATTTAATGTCTGATTTTATAAAATAAATTTTTTAAAAATCAAAATTTAAAACTTTATTTATATTTTGGCTATTAAAACTTTTGTAATTTTAATTTTTAATTAATAGTAATAATAATAATTTTTAAATAATATTAACCCAAATTATAAATTCACTGAAATTGATTACTACGGGGTAAGCTAGCTTCGACGGTCATTTCGCTAAGTTCTCAATTTAGCTCATCAAAATTTGAGTTAAGGTTTCTCGATAAGCTAAATAGAGCACTTAGAGAAAGGGCCATCGAAACAAAAGGCAAGAAAGCACAAAGTGTTAATGGGTTCACACCTAAAATCGTGAAATATAAAAAGCCCTAAAACATGCTTTAAATATTTTTAAATATAATAAAACTTATATGTATATGTTTTTATAAATATATTATAAGCAAAAATATGTTATTTGAAAATTGTAATTAATTTCTAAAACATTTTCTATAGGTATTTCATAAATAAAACGTGACCGTTTAAGTTTTGTTACTATTAATTTTAAAAATATAAAATATTTGTGTTGCATATTTTTGGGAGATGAATTTTGCTTTAAATATAAGCTTGAAATCGGGTAATCAATTGCAGTGAATTTATAATTTGGGTTAATAAAATACTAATTATTAAAAATTATAATTTTATATTTAATTTCCGAATATCATTTATTTTATACAATACTTCACTTCTGGAGTCTTACTTCTTATCCATTTCAAATGTAAAGAAATCCTTGTATTTACCGAAGGCCGATTTGTGGCACAGGCATATCCATAACTCACAATACCCACTGCATATAAACGTTCGCCACGTACATATAACGCCCCACCCGAGTCATATTGACAGGTGTCTCGACCAGAAGTATAAGTACAAAATGATCCAGATGGTAAGGTTCTTAAAGTATTTTGACATTGTGTGTTAGATATAACGTCTAAGGTGGTCTTAAGCAGCAGCGAAGACTGTTGGCCACCAAACGAGGTGGTACCCCAACCAGCTGTTTCTACACGTTGTCCGGCATAGGGTATTGTACCTCCAACACCACCAGTATGTGTTAGAGAGTAAAATGGCAAACAAACAGGTGCCACACTGCGATTCCAATCAATAGAGAAACGTGTCTTAAGCAAAGCAATGTCATTGTCAACTTTGCTAGCAGTGAGTTTGAAATGTTCGTGGGGTATAATTTTTATAATATCATATTGGCGAGTGTAAAGGGAATCCAAAACTAATAGTAAAAAGAAAAATAATTTGAAACTTTGCAGAATTTTTTAAATCCCGAATCTTAAAATACTTTAAAAGCTTCCACCTCCAACTTACCCGTTGACAAATCATGCTCGCCCACTACAGCTGTCAAGTATTCCGGTGTACTGGTTGCAGGTGTTACATAACAATGAGCAGCCGAAAGTAAATAACGATGATGAACTAAACAATAAAATAAAATTAAGAAAGAAAGAAGAAAAAGGAATTCGTCTAAATTGTCTATCAAAAACAGAAAATCCCAGAGTAACTTACTTATAGTGGCGCCACAAAAAATCTTGTGATTTTTTATGGTCATTATGCCAGCCATTGAAGGAAACTCATTGATGCCTGCCACACCAGATGCTCCGGCTATTTTTACCGTAGAACTCCAGCCGCATTCGCAAGGTGATGCAATAACTTCGACTAAACAAGAAAACGAGCCACCTCCTTCACTCAATGGAGTATTTGGGGTTGGAGTTGTTGTTATTGAATGAGAACTTGTATAATCTTGGCCAACAACGACTTTGGCAACACGTTTTGTGGAAATCTTATGCGTTTCTATTGAGCCATTACGCCACGTATTGGCCAGCAAAAAATCATAAAAGTTAAAAACACTTGTTGGTCTTGTCAATGTTGTGTTTGTAGCTGTTATTGTTATTGTAGGTGACTTTGTTGTGGTTCTAAGTGATGTTGTCGTTGTCGTTGTAGTAGTTTTTTGAAAAGCTTCTTTTTCAATTTTATTGGACAACAAAGTCACCACATAAGCAAACGAGTTACTAACTTTCTTAATCTCATTCATGTCTTCCTTCACTTTCGTATTTTCCTCTATAATTGAAGATGTTGGCAAGGAAGTTGTTGACGAACGAGGTTGTGTAAAGGAATTCGTCAATAAATTGTTTTCTTTTGCTATGGCTATTGGTATTGTTGTTTTTGTTGTTGCCGTCAATGTTGTTAACTGATTCCCTTTAAGTGCTTTACAAGTAGTTGGTGTTTTTGCAGTTGTAGTTGATGTTGATGTTGTTGTTGTGTTCTGTTTTGGAATTTTTATTTTTGTTTTCTTTGTTTTATTCCTTTGCATATCCTTTGCAGCATTTTGTATGACATTTGTGAGTAAACGTTTGTAATAGGATGTCGATATGTATGAAAGGACTGCTTGATTAAGAAAACTTTTCCTTTCCATTTTGCCAGTGCCACAAAAATACTCAGACTCTGTTAGTATCTCACTGCCCTCACGGTTAAAGTAGAAGGCCTCATTTACACATTTTGTGGCAGCAGGAGGCTGAAAATTAAAATTTCGTAAAAGACGTTAGAAAAATTTTTCAGAAATAGTTGTTCTGGGTGAGTTATTCAAGGGGTAACAGCAGGTTATAGATTGTCACCCCTTTTGTGGAACATTCCCGTGTAAACGTTCTTCTTTGAAAACAGTAGTCAATCGGTGTACATACGATTGCGTATGCCGACCATCTGGTTTGAAGTTGGCGAACAGTTCATGGGGCCTATTCAAGGTTGCTCTCATGACAACCGAGATATTAGAAAATCTGATGCTTTACGCGAAGAAAGAAGAGCATAGAGGTTCAATCCTTAATGTTTTTCGCATCGGAAATCAACGTGTCCAGAAAAGTGAAATATTTAATTAATTACATTACTCTTACCTAGAATGAACCCATTGAAATAAAGATACTGAAAGCAAAAAGGATCTTGCTTCAATGTAAACAATGTGTTGCCGTAGGATGGAAATCTCTCCAAAGATTATATACAGGATATACACAATGATAGTGCGACCCATAATAACTTGTGCATGTGTGGTTGCATGGAGTTCATAGAGGGAGAAGGAAGTTTAGGGAAGCTCAAATGCCGATGGAACGCATGAGTAGAAGAAATAGTCGAAATACTGCATCAGACACTCACTGCAGAAATCGTTATTCACAATAAGTGTATGGAGAACGAAATCATAATTTTTACTGATAATTCTCTTATAAACCTGTCCTGTAGTCTTCGTTTGGGGGCATACGTCTCCGTTTACACGGCAGAATTGCTTGGGTTGCTGCATGCATTGGATCACCTGATGGGAAGTCGGGAACATGGATGAAAGATACTTGATAATCAGTCGGGTATGAAACGCATGAGGCAATTGAACGTGAACTCTTATCTAGTATATATATTCTGGATCCTTATACGGAGAGAAGGGAATTTGATTAAGCCATGTCCGTCTATGTTTGGTTTGAAATCAACTTTGCTAAGGCATCAGAAAAGAGACAGAAAATTTAAGCCCACCGATCTGCCAGGTATAGTTGCGAAAATTTCGGTAATAGAACTCAGTAACATCAGACCCTTCCATTCGAGGCTGTAGGCAAAAAACCATGCCTATCTATATTTGTTCACGTTGTTTTTATTTTTTCGGTTGTAATGATTCCCTTTTCCTTTTTTTTTTTTTTTGATAAATAAATATTAGACCACGACCAGTATATCGCAAGGAGTACACATAGATCTCGGGGGATCAATAACTCATTGCGAGGGGCGATTTTTGTTTTTTTTTAGGTTGGTAGGGTTTTTCTGCTTTGATTTGTATTAAAGACCTTTATAGAAAGCAATACACTTAGAGTTAACCAATAGACCCACAACGTGCCCACCGGTTACCAAAGGAGTCAAAAAACAGATGATGAATATGATGAAATTTTTTTAAAAGGATTTTTTGCTCTTGTCTGAACATTTAGATTGCAGGAAAGTCCTAATTCTTACAAAAAAAAAAACTACAAGAAAATTAAAAAATTAAAAAAAAAGTTACATAATTTAAAAAAAAATTTTACAAGAAATAAAAAAAAATTACAACCAACTTTCAAAAAAATTTCCACAAAAATTATTTCAAGAAATTGTTACAAAAAATTTTGAAACCAAAAATTTTATTTTACAAAAAAATTTTAAAAATATCTTTACAAAAAATTTTCGAAAATATTTAAAAAAAAAAATCAATTATTTTTAAAAACCTCATTACTAAAAATTAAAAAAAAATCTAAATAATTTTCAAAAATATTTATCAAAAAAAGTTTTAAAAAATTTATAAAGATATTCAAAACATCTTTCCAAAATATTTTACATAAAATTTTTAAAAAGATTTTCTATAAAATTTTTTTTAATTTTACAAAAGTTTTTATAAAAAATTAAAAATTTTATTATAAAAGATTTTCTTTAAAATTTTTAAAAAGATTTTCTATAAAATTTTTTTAATTTTACAAAAAAATTTTAAAATTTTATGATTAAAAAAAACATTTCTACATTTCTTCATTTCTAAATTTAAAAAGAAAAATATCTAAATAATTTACAAAAAAAAATTATCAAAATATTTTATATAACATTTTTACAAAAAATCAATAATACATTTTTCAATAAAATTCTTACAAAGATTTTCTATAAAATTTTTCAAAAGATTTTCAATAAAATTTTTACAAAACAGTTTCAATAAAATTTTTACACCAAATTTTTTCTATAAAATTTTTATGAAAAAAATATCTATAAAATGTTCAAAAAAAATTAAAAAAAAAATTTACAAAAAAAAATAAAAAATGTTTTTCAAAAAAAATTTATAGTTTTTACAAAATTTTTACAAAAAAATGTTTTTTGTTTTTTTTTTGTAAAAATTATTTTTATAAAAATTTTATAAAATTTTTACAAAAAAAAATTCTATATAATTTTTACAAAAAAAAATTCTATAAAATTTTTACAAAATTTTTCTATAAAATTTTTACAAAAAAATTTTCTATAAAATTTTTACAAACAATACAAAATTTTTATAAAAAATTTTCTTTAAAATTTTTACAAAAAAAATGTTACTTAAAATTAAACAAAAAATCTACATTTTACATAGTTAGGCATTTCAGGTGGCGATATATACCGTATACGAAATATTGCTGATTATTGGGGGAAAAAACGTACTTCTTATTTTTTAATCTTTTAAATCTCTTACTTGTTTTTTTTAATATTTATTAAAATAATTATTATTATATTAGAAACTTTTAAATCTCACCGTATTCAATTTAATATTACATGCAAATTTCAATTTGTGGTCTTGAGGAGCATTAATCACATAGCGGCATGACGAGCCAATAGGATATTCGGCAGGATAATAAGGTGAATTTACAAATATTTTTTCACCCGCTTTCAATTCGACTTTATGATTGCACATTTCGAATAGACAGAGAATACTGGTAGGGAAAAAACACCAAATTAAACAAAACAAAATATTTGAAATATACAAAAACATAATTAAAAAAAAAAATGTAAAAATTCACTTAATAATATTGTGTTTTATATTTCTATAAATTTAAATTTTCAACTTTCTTCTCTTACTGTTTTGAGACAACTGATCAGTGTCGTTTATAACTTGTTAATGTTTCTGTTGGAATTTTCTACCCATATAGATATTTTCCATAATTTGTTTTTGTTTTTTCATATCTATACCACAAATCAGTTTAAATTTATTAGGAACAAGTTTTTATTTTGTTGTATGATTTTGTCCACACTCACGTGCTGCAAAGCATTTATAAGATCGTTTTTTTAGCATTTTTTTTTTTTTTTTTTGATGTGGCGTTTTCTTAGTTTTAATGAGGTACCGGCTTTTTAAGCCTATTACCAACAACAGGTCTAGATAACAGAAAATAATTGACAGGCCACCCACACGGACATCTACGCCGCTGAAGTGGGTCAGTAAGTGTAAGTAAGTTTATTAAATATGTTCAAATATTGTAGTCCGATTAGAAAAAGTATTTTAAATAAAAAAGTACTAATTATGATATCTGGGATTAAAAGTGAACGTATCGCAGCAGAATCTTAATACATATAATAATATGCTTAAAACATATAATACTAATATGCTTAAAAACTATTTTTGAGCAAATTTTAAGAAAGCAGGTGAATGTGTCTTGAAACTCAAAATAAAGCAAGTTTCAAAAAATTGTTTAGGTATCATAAAGTCATTTGCCATATCGACTAACTTCATATTAATATTTGTTTCTCATTTTTGTTGTTATTTTATATAATTTATACTGTATAATTTTCTTAGTGGCGTTTTTATTACTTACCAATAGCTAGAGGTAGGATTTGCAGCATTTGATTTTGACTTTGATTATTAAGTACGTTTTGCCAAAAATATAAGCTATAGAATAGATGATCTTATCTTAAACTGTTAACATAAGGTTTATTTTTCTAACGTTGTCATTTTTCGCTTGCCAAATATCTTGTCTGTAAACAGAAAAATGTTTCCAGCATCCATGACTGATATATTTAGTGTTCAGAATTCACAGCCAAACCTAAATAAACGCACTGAAATTCTCATGGACATAGAAAATGTCTAAAGCAGACCGAAATAGCGCAGCGTCTACGCTTGGTAATTGGAAAAATTCGATTTTGACAGAGCGTTACGTAGTGCAGTTAAGTTGGCTGCAAAAGCTGTCAGTTTTATTTTTTTTTTTTTTTTGTTTTGATTTGGGTAGAAGTGATGACATTATAGTTACTTTCTGCTTTATCTAGCGATTTTATCTCTATTTTTCATTTCAATTTATTATACTTTAATAACAAAATAAGCTTTACAATATATGTATGTCAGAGCACACAGAAACCTAAAACTTAACCCAAACACAAAAAAATCAAATTGAAGATTGCCCCATAAGGGTTAATATTAAATTTATATAAAACTATGTGTAGGGCATGTTCAGCAATTTTTCGGGTGTTTTTTTTTATGATTTATTAGAATAAAACCACAAAAGTTCGTTATGAGAGATGGTTAATATTTTCCATAACATTTTCTAGAAAGTTGCTAAACATACCCTACACTTTAGATGCTGCAAAAACAGGCTAGAGCTGAGAAACTAAATTACCAGTTGGATACCAGAAAACATTGAGGAACGTAGGGGGTCGAAAAGGGAACCATAAAGTAAATGGCTTGCGTGCGTTTCCCCCTACAATATAAAAAAAAGACTCCATAATAAGAAAGAAGGCCAACAGTTACCGGTCGACAGTCTGAATCCACTAAAATCAAGAGTAAAGGCTTATGGTAGCACAAGGCTCAATAAAAGTATGGTTGCCGTAAATTACAAGTCGGTTGCCTTCCGAGTGAAATAAAAGAGCCCCGATTGTGTAGTAACAACGCACTGTACGACAACGTAGCGTGTGTAAAGCCACCCATGTCGCCCTAAATATACTGCACAGTCACAATAAGTAGTAATTTATAAAACATGGCAAGCCTCTACGCATGTTATAACCTCTTGTTTAGGGGTTTTTGAAGACTATCCAAACTTCTTTCTTTTGAGAGTGCAACAGCACACTTTGATCAACAATGCACCATTCCTGCATACATCGATCTTAACCACAACCACCACGTGAACCTCCGAAGGGGACCTACTCACAAACAACGGCTCTCTGTGGGGCCTCCGGTTCCCGTGGTACCAGTTGTTTGGACACTGGTCAGGCAACGAAAAAACCCATAATTAAACAACCTTATTCTTCCAGATTCAATTTCAAGGAAAACTGGCGTCTGGTGCTCCCATTTTCCCCGATAGCATATCGTCAAAGCATTTGCAAAACTGCAGTACCGTCGGGGGGAATCAATGAGGTCGTAAGAGGTTGGAAAGGGAACCCATTAAGGATGTGGTCTGCTTTGATATTCCCCCCTACATTAATAATAATAGCGTCTGTCAAACCGCCGTAAGAATTATATTGAGCTCAACGGAAAACACGTTTTAAAATAAAATGGAATCAATTTAAATTAATACTCGTATGTTTTTAATTACGGATTCTAAGCGTGCAGCTGAATCCTCATGTAGTTCATATATTAGAATTTTCCACAGTTCATTAGACATAATTTATTTTTAAGTCGCACTGTCCGTTTGGAAAATAAAATTCCAATTTCCAAAATACTACTCATCCTGTTCCTTTTTCTTTACCCATTTTATTTACTCTATCTTGTTGCATTGCTGTATACGTAATAAGGTGTTACTACTCCCCAACTATTGCCTTAGGTTTATTGGTGCTACAGGAAATAAATCCCTGACCTCTTTAGATGGTTGGTATTTAAACCCAAATCTACTTAATGGACTCTAAGTGTTATTGCACAGTAACACACGACCCCAAGATCCAGCAAGCGGTCAGAATGTGGTGATAAAATCACCTTCAGACTAGAATATTTTTTCAACTGCTAACGTAGGCATGACCACAAGCCTTTTTCTTATAATCACTCTATTTTCTTAGCTCTCTATAAATAGGAATCATCATTTCTAAAGTGCTGACCCCGAATTAATATAATTTTTATCATACAAAATTAATAACATTTAGGTAGCAGCAAAAGTGAAAAATTTCCCGAAAATTTTTAGCTACCTAAGCGCTACCTAAACGGTATTAAGAATCATTCCTAGGAAGTTCATATGTTCTAGAAAGTTGTTTATTGAGATCTTAGGTTCATTTTTGTAGTTGATTGTTTCCTTGAATTTTGAACGGTTTGCTACCTATGGACCTGAACAGGGGAAAAAAGGTAAAAAAAATTGAATTTGTCAAAGTTTTTTGCGATTTTTACCTTGAAGTTGAAGTTTTTTTGATTTTATATGTTCACAAGTTTTGTTCTTTATGACAAGAGCTACAACTTTGCCTCAGAGAGTATATCAAAATTTCAAACGGTATGCAAAATATGAGCTTGAGTAAATTATCATTTTTTTGCAAAAATGACATCGAGGCCCCACATCTTTGAGGGCCCATAAAAAAAACCTGGAGGACTTTGGGCAAAACTGGGAGACGGGGTCTTTTTTTTGGTCTTTTATCACGTAGTGGTGTCCGTATATGGTTATTTTTTTCCGTGTTGCACTATGTTATTTTATATAATAAAAATAAGGATAAACTTACATAGTTTCTGAGTTTTAATTTTAACTGCTTTAAAGCTCTTTTACATAAAACAATCCAGCTTTTGCTTAAAACTAATTTCATTTATTCATTTACATAATTCTTCAGGACCTTTTAAGGTGTTTTTTTTTAGTTTGGTTCTGTTGACCAAATAAGTGTGCTGCATAAAATGTAAATAATATATTATATTGTTGTTGTAAAGGGTCTTACAATTCGCACTGCACTATGTGCAATTCGAGTTTTTTACATGAACGTCCAACCTTTTGAAATATTCTAAGTTTGGTGGTGAAATTCAGGTTAACAGGTTTAGTTAAAGACTACCGAATGCTTTTTGCATTAAACTCGTAGACATCAGGCTGCATAACTACACGACTACAAATGCAGCTGGATGAGATCGTCGCCTTGTAGTCAACTACTTAATTATTTTGAAAGCGACAGCCACATTATAAACAGCTGATTAATTTAAAAAATACCTTTATCACGTAAAAATGTAAAAACAAATAAACTAATTTGTTGAAAACCTATTGATTGTTAATGAATTTATAATATTTAAATTTTGTGCAGATCTTTTCTGTTAAATTAAATAATAAGTCTAGTATGGATGGCAACCGAACTTCAGTAATAAAAATCATATTATGAATGGCAACTTTTTTCAGTTGCCTAGAAGTTATCGAAAAAGTTATTTTGACAGATCGGCAACTCAAAATAATTGTAAACAAGCATACAATAAATAGTAAAGTGGTAAAAAGTCAGTTTTAAAATACAAAAAAGTGATCAAATAAAATAAATAAAATGATGGTCCACAACTATTGAGCTTTTGGGAAATTTCTTTCCTAGCTTCTACAGTGCATTCTTTTGCATCACCAAATCCTCGGACACCACGAGCAATATGTGGGTTATTTTTAATTTCTTGTATTAATAGCTCAAAATTTTGTCTGGTGGTGATTTTTATCATTTTGTAATCTACAGGCAAAAAATATATTTAAAATTTCAAGTAAATATAAATTAATAAAAAACATTCTCACTTTTTGTTTAACAGGCTTTTTCAATTGAAAAATCTTCAAAGCAACCAGAAAAACACGGTTGGTAATATCATTACCATTTTGCAACTGACGGCTGGCAACGTCAGTTGCCAAATGGTAATGAGTTGCCAGTTGCCATTCGTAATATAGTTTTGGCAACTGGCAACGCAACTATAGTTTTGGCAACTGGCAACACAACTAAAGTTCGGTTGCCATCCATAATCGACTTATAAATTACTTTACTCTCACTCTCTTTCTCTCTATCTCTCGCAGCTTTCATTTATTTTACGCTAGCTGTGGCCGCCATGTCGCACCGAGAGATATTTTGCCAATCTAGCCGGACATTAAACCACAAATTAACTTTAAGAAATTTAAAAATTTAAGTACGCAGCTCAACAGACAACCAAATTCTACATCGTATAGAGAATTTTCAAGTCTTTTGCTTGAGATTTGTTGTTTTGGGACACTATTAAAATCAGGAAAATTGAGTAAATTGCTTAAGTTTTGATTGCCTCTACGATTTATGTGACTAAATGAAAAAAGATTTTGTATTGATTTTTTTTCAAGAAAGGCTATATTAACTGTTACTGATATTAATTTTTAGAAAAATTTTATTTTAAACTATAAGCCATCTTTTATTTTTAGAAGCAGTTTATTTTACGCAATGTTGCTCAACAGATGACGCTGTTTTAAAATAATGAGCAACTCATTTCCTGTCTGTCTTTTACAGAGCTTTACAATAATTTTTAGAATTTTATAGAAATTTTAGATTTTTATCCAGGGATGGCTACCTTTATAAAAAGTAAATACGTAAGAGTCTTAAAATTTAGTGTGGATTACTTTCAAAGCAAAATCGAACAAAATATTGTCTGTCTGTTTGTGTTCGCATCACGTAAAAAATACTAAATCAATTTTAATGAAATTTTAAGGAGAGTTACCTTAGTATCGCGGTTAAAATATAGGATATTTTTTCCCATAAAATTGTCTTATTTCCAAGAGAAAATAGAGAACAAGTGGTGAAAGTACGCAATTTCACCGATGATACTGCAAACTTGCCAGGGACTTTTATTTTTGTCAGCGGGAAATTTGAAACACTATTTATAGAGCATTTCGCAGACATTAAAATGTAATGATGTGAACGACAGAATGATGTTTTGAACGATATGTGGTTCTAGAAGAATGGTGCTGCTAGTCATACAATTGTTGAAAAATGTTTGACATCTATAACCGTTAATTTTGAAAAGCCCTTTAAACAAACAAATATTTTTTTTATTGTTTATTACAAAAAAGATAGACAAGACAAGACAAAAATAAATACTCGTATTTGTTATGAACCTAAAAAAATCAAACTGTATTTCGCCATTTTTAATTTCCTATTCCTTTGTCAGTGTTTGTCGTAAATACACGCCAAAGGAGACTATAACTTACTACTAAGAACAGTAACAGCAATAGCAACAGCAACAATAATGCAGAGTTAGTCAGCAACATCATCAGGCTCATAACAGAAATAATCACCCAAACATGAATATATTTGTGAGCTGGAGAAAAAAACTAGAGATGCGCTGACTTTTTCAACAAGCAGCAAAAAGCTAATAAAACAAAACTGTGGAAATGTAAAAATGTAAAAATGTAATAAAAAATTAAAAAGAAATAAAAACGAATTAAAATCTGACGAGAGTTTTTTTATTTAAAATTACAAAAAAAAACAATCACTACAACTACAATAACTTTTGCAAAAGGACATGTTCTTACATTGTGTTCGTATGTCTAGTTTTTTCTTTAATAACTTTTTTTTTGTTTTAAATGTTAAATGACCTGCCTGTATTTTTTAGACTGAACCAAAAATATATACATATATATGCACGTATACGAGTTTGAAAAAAAAAAAACAAACAACGTAATAATATTTAGAGAGAACTACTACGACGTACGTGTCCTGTAATGGTTTTTAACCAAATTGCTATTTTTTGCTGCTCGTAGTTATATTTTTTTTAAGTATTTACGCGTTAAATGGTGGATATTTTTTCTGGTGGCTCTTGAAAAAAATTTATATATTGTATACAAAGACAATTAAGCAAATCTAAGGATTTACGTTTTTTTATTTTATTTTTATATAAATTAACAAAATTAAAACATATTTTTTATACACAACACCAAGGAGTTGGGTAGCATAGTAAGTTTGTTACACAAAAAGATTAATTGGTTTAAGACCCCTTTAAGTTGATATACATAACTATAATTGTGTATACGAACAGCCATAGATAGGTCTGTTTGCTCAGTTTTTTTTTGTGCTCGGCATGAAAAAATTCTTCTAAACGGAAAAAACTTTTGCACCATTTAAAAATCATAATTAGTTTCAGACACAAATTTAATTAATTTTTTTAATTAACTCAATTACATATTTAATTACGAATAAATAAAATTATATTTTGATTAAATAAATAATTGAATTAATTAACAAATTAATTAAAGTGGTATCTGAAGCTAATTAAAACTTTTAATTAGTGCAAATATTTTTTTTTGTGTAATGTTCGAATAGGGCGTAAAAGAACGCACAAGAACATAAAAATGTTATTAAGCCAAGAGGAAACATTTATAATTATTTATTTATATACTAAATGTTAAAATATAATTACAAATTATATTATAATTGAAGCCGGAGTTCCCCTAGGTAGTATATTGGGGCCCATTTTATATTTGTTGTATACTTTAGATATGCCAACTAGTGACCGAGTCCATACATCGACTTTTGCATTTTTAAGCGTTCATGAAAGTCTCGAAGTAGCATGGAGAATAAAGGTGAATGAAGAAAAATTTACTCACATCACACTGCGTAGGGATTCGTGCCCCCTTATTCGCATAAATAACCAAACGATACCACAGATTTCAGACGTGAAATATATCAGCATACATCTTGACCGGCGTCTTACTTGGAAACACTACATAGAATTAAAGTTAGCACAAAAGAAGTTAAAGGCAGTCCAACTAAACTGGTTTATCTCGCTCTAGATTGCAAGCCTTTATTGTACAAGTCAATTCTAAAGCCAATTTGGTGTTATGGCATTCAATTATGGGTCACTGCCTCAGCTAGCAATGTAGAAAAACTTCTGCAGTTTTTTCGTTTTGGTGTAAGAGACTTGATATTACTTGATTTATTTATTTCTTATTTCGACAGATATCCCTATTCGCATTCGTTGTCTTATTCTAGCTGCTTTTGTTAGATACTCTAGTTAAAGGATTCTAGTGTATTTCATTATCGGCCTTAATTGGACAATTTCTTAAAGAAGTATGCGCCCAGGGCTAGGTAATATAAGCTGCTGAGCAACAAAAGCTCTCCTATGCAAAATCGATGACAATTATTTCATTAGTACTCATCCTATGACTTATCAAATAAGCAGTGGTACAAGGAGCTAAGAATCGTGACTTGTGACACATAAGGTTAGGTCTAAGACCTATCGTAAGAGTGTCAATTGAACTGGTCGTAGGCTATCAAACCGATTTCTATCACTTAAGCAGTAGTCACGAAAAAAGTCATAGTCTTCTTTGCTCTAGAGCATTTACAGCTTGTTTTTTTTTTGACAAGCGTCAGTTTGTTGTATTGTCTCTATGAGGAATTAACGATACGATATTATTTATTTATTTATTATTAAAGATTTTCTAATGTAAATAAAATGATTGTATATCAAAATGTATAATTAAAGTCATACTGGTATCATAAAAAATCCCCATGGAGCAAAAGCAGCAACTTCACCAACAATTGTTCGAAAATTAAAGGCCAAAATTTATCTGGCGACCATTTTATAATCCCGTATGCAGATTACGTGGTTTTTTAATCATATTATGACAATTTAGTTTAACCATATTATTTTTAAACGGATTTATATTTTACAATGTAATATTATGTTAGACAACAATATGGTTCAAATATTAACAATATAATTATTATGTATAAAAAAAATATGATTGGATTACAACCATATAATTTAATCATAATATGTTTGTTGCTCCTAGATTATCGTAACCTTAACCATATTGTTTTGAGTGCAGACAGAGTTAAATCTAAAGGTTCATCGAACACCCCTATATTAATTTATAATACAATCAGTGTAGTTTAAATAAAACTTTTGCTGGGTTATAGATAAGATGGCCATTTTTTGTATCTCCTGTATAGTGACTTTTAAAAATTATTTAGTTGGTTTGTTTATTTCTCTGCCTTTTATATGACAGTATAAAAAATAACAAAAGAAGAGGAGTTCATTTCACGGAGATTATATTTTTTAGTACGAGAAAAAAATCTTAAAGCGCTTAATTTAACGCTTAAGTTTTTATATGTTTATTTAGGGCTTTTCACTAAAAAAAGTTTTTTTTTCAGTTGCTGCAAGATAATAAAAATGAAAAGTTTTAACTATATTTTTACTAAACATACATATGTTTATAGCAATTTAAACTAATTATCTTTAAAATCATTTTATTTCTCTCTGTTTATGGTGAGTATAAAAATTTAAAAATTTATAAAATTAATAATTTTATAATATTAATATTAAATAAATATAAAAAATAATAAAATATTCTCTTACTTACCACCTCAACTGATGAATTATAGAAGACTTTCTAGTAGAAAGGGATAGATTTTAAAAATGCCTGTTGAGTGTTCTGCTATCTGAACTAACCATAAGTGATCACATCTTAAATCTACAAATTTATATTTTGAATTAAGACTAGCTAGTTGAGATATAATGGTTTGATTTTACCACCTTAGCGTATGCTGCTACTGACAGCCAATAACTGTTAATTCCTTCTCTCACCTCCTAGCGGAGCATCCTGGAAACCCGAGCAACTTAAACAAAATTGGGGTGACCATCCATCATACAAGTTTTAGTCGGGGCTAACGAGAGAAGGTAGGTAAAAATTGGGCAAGTCTGAAATAGCCTGTGGTAAATATCTATATCTATATATATATGCAGCGTCTGTACTCGTAGCTGCTGTAAAAGGCGTATCACTCGATAGGGGCATCCTAATTCATAGTGAGTCCAATTACATTCCGACTACCCTTTGTTAGATCCAAACTTGTGCTTGTAACATATGTGTGGAAGACAGACTAGCTACTATGTATTTTCTAATTAAGCATTAGTTTAAACCAGTTAAATAATGTAGTGCTGGCAATTTCTACTATCAATTACTCGATACTACTCAATACTTTTCAATTGGGTACTCAATAGTACTCAATACTTCTGTTTACATAATAGCAACGGAAATTTATCGTCGTAGTCGTCAAATATTTGTATAAATTTATTTCTAAAAATACTAACATAAGAATATCGATTAACTACTTTTGTCTATTGAGTACTCAAAAAATCATCGAGTATCGAGTACTCGGTACCCACTTCTCAATAATTTGCCAGTAAATATTGTTTCTTTAAATGCTCCATGCAAGCAATTCACCTGCCTCAGATTTATCTCAGGAAGCTCGCACATTTGCTTTGGAGATGCAGAACACAAGTTTAAAAACTATTAGACCTACAAATGAAATCCTATGCTCCACCTGAAGCCTGAGAACATAAGAAGAGGAAGAAGTCCAGCTTGATGGAACCAACTGTCTTGTCTTTATCTTGTAAGCTCTCAATGACAACGTTTATATATATTTTTGACCATTTCGATCCCTTTCATTTCTTAATGACATCTATTACCTGATTGATAATTTCATTGAATCTCGTGCAGCAGATTGGAGTGATTTCAGATTGTCGGGTGTTACCTGTCGACCTTCTCCTTAACGCAGATTCCCTCATAATTGATAACATTTGTATAACACTAAGGCCCCCATATAAATACATACACATACATTTAGCATTTTTTGTGGAACAAGATTAACGTGAGTACCTGCCTACTCGGCCTAACCTCACGGTGGTCTTACCACCGAGTGAAACTTAGGCGTAGACTAGCGCCGCCATTGTGTAGTATAACAACACTTTACGATTGCCACCAATCGCTTTTTGTGTGTGATACAGTCACAATGAGTAGCAATTTATATAATATGGCAAGCCTAGATCCACATTATAACCTCTTGCTTAGGGGTTTGGAGACTATCCAAACTCCGTCTGTTGAGAGTGCAACAGCACACTTGATCGACCTTGCACCTTACCTACATAAATCGATCTTAAACCACAACCACCACGTGTACCCCCGAAGGGGACCTCACCAATAACCGGTCACAGAGAGGATAGGCTCTCTGTGGGGCCACCGATTCCCGTGGTACCAGTCCTTTGGGCACTGGTCGGGCCTCGAAGAGGACCCGTATGTTTTAACACACAGACCTTTTCTTCCAGATTTAGGCTCTAGGAACCCTAGCGTTTGGTGCCCCTATTTTCCCCGAGTGAACCGCGTCAAAGCATTTGCCATTCCTGCAGTGACAATTGGAACCCCCGGGGGGGCATTATGCTACCCAATGACAGACATTCACACACAATGTGCGCTACCGTTTCAGCCTCCCCAAGATAAAGTCAGCGACTAAATTCTTCTAATATTTTAACCTTGGCCAGATGAAAATGTAAGTCCTATCACTAGTGTAGTTAAACAGCTTAAATTATATCCAAGCAACTTTCTGGCTTTAATTTTAATTTTACTTTAGGCGACGCGACACTTAAACAGTCATAACGTTGATTATTGGAGGTGGTGATGAATGCTGTAAAATGAAACTCCTCAGTGCTTAAATTGCTTCTTTTCATTTTAAGTGACCAAAACGATAATCATTTCAATTTAGTTAGACACCAAAAACTGTTTATTTTCTTTTCAGCAAAACGGTTTCAAAGAAGAAAAACATCAAACAGACAAAAATACAAAACAAATTAAAAAAAAAACTCCACATTATTATCAACAGACATCAATACCAGCAAACAAATTACCACACACGCACACACACACACAACCCTAAACATGACACAAGAACCTAAAGTTGTTTTATTTGAATTTTGCAAAAATATTATTGCACGCGTTTTATTTTTTTTTTTTTTTTTTTTTTATTCAAAGTCAATGGTTTCTAGAATATACCAAAAAAGTATTCCTTTTAGTTTTGTTTTGGAACAACCAAAAAATATTTTTTATTCTTTTTTCGAACTTGACTCCCCCTGGCTTAAACCAAACATGGCAACCAAATGCCAATTTATCAAACGACCAAAAGAAATACAGCAAAAAATCGTCCTCTAATAATTGGAAAGAGTTTAAATAAAGACTCTTGGTATATGGTCACTCCACCACTCCTAAATAAAGTAGAACGTGTGTATACACGTACATATGTAGGTGTGTATGTTAGAAATGCATACAATTACAAACACGTTCTAATGGTCAGTTTCAGTTGTTACCCTGTTTGTTATTACCAACTAAAGCCTTAGTTGTTTTATTTATATTATTTTGAAAAAAACAAATCCGCCGTTTTACTCGTATACACATAAAAATTAATCGTGGCAAAAAATTGGTTTTATTTGAAAAATTATAAAAGAGTTTTAGAACAAACAATGCTTAGCGCAAAATAATAAAAAAAAGAGAGAGGAGAAGAACACTTTAAAATATTTTTATCTGTTTGGGTATGGAATCAAAAATGTATTGAGAATTTGTCATTCCTCATTAAGTCCTTCTTAAATCGATTTTTAATATAAAAAACTATAACTAGATGACAAATGTCTAAGACTTAAAATTTCTTTTATTCAAAACCTACATATAATCACTGCCAAAGTATATTTATCTTACTAGGTAGTATCGTCCGCCCAGCTGATTTAGTAGTTCGACATGTCAAAAGTTATATGTGTTTAGAAATATTATAGTGCAGAAGTGAGAAAGCAATAAAACACATGTCGCCTTCTCAATTTTCTTCTATGTTTTTTGACATTTCGAACTACAAAGCAACAACAAAATGCCATGTTGTTCTTGTATTGTTGTATTAGTTGTAGGAACGCCACTACATATATAAAAATTGATAATCATATATAAAAATCGATAATCACATTTTTTATGTAAAAATCGATAATCGAAAATAAATAAAAAATAAAAATCGATAATTGAAATTTTTATATAAAAATCGATGATCCAAATTTTTATATAAAAATCACTAATCGAAATTTTTATATAAAATCGATAATTGATATTTTTTAATAAAATTAAAGAATTTGAAATTAACAATCGATATTTATATATAAAAATTGATGATCAAAATTTTTATATAAAAATCGATGATCAAAATTTTTATATAAAAATCGATGACCGAAATTTTTATATAAAAATAGATGATTAAAATTTTTATATAAAAATCGATAATCGACATTTTTATATCAAAATCGACAATCGAAATTTGTATATAAAATAAAATAATTAGAAATCAACAATCGATATTATTATATAAAAATCGATAATGTTGATCGATTTTTGTATCAAATTGATAAACGATATTTTTATATAAAAATCAACAATCAACATTTTTATATAAAATTAAATAATTAGAAATCAATAATCACTATTGTTATATAAATATCGATAATGGAAATTTGTATATAAAATTAGATAATCGATATTGTTGAATAAAAAACAATAATCGATATCGTTAGGTAAAAATCGACAATCGAAATTTTTATATAAAATTCGATAATGGTTTTAAGTACAAATCAATATCAATCGCAATGGATAATGTTTTTAACTACAAATCGATATTTTCAAGTATGATAAGATTAGATAAGTTTGGATATAAAATTATATAATCGATAAGAGATATAAAATTCTTTTTAAATATATATTTCATAAAAATCAATAATCAATATTGTTAAATACATTTTGCTAAGCTATATTTATCATATAAAAATTGATAACCAATATTTTTGTATACAAATCGATATTTTTATATGCAAATCGATAATTGAAATTTGTATATGAAATTCGATAATCAATAT
The DNA here is from genome assembly GCA_949628195.1 of Phasia obesa. Classification (NCBI taxonomy): domain Eukaryota; kingdom Metazoa; phylum Arthropoda; class Insecta; order Diptera; family Tachinidae; genus Phasia; species Phasia obesa. Next base: position 6,849,144 of record OX451219.1, read on the forward strand.
TGTAACATAAAAATCAATAATTTATATTTTTATATAAAAATCGCTAATCGATAATTTTCCATAAAAATCAATAACCAATATTTTAATGCAAAATTTGACAAGCGACGGTATTACATAAAAATTAATAAATAGTATTGTTATATAAAAATCGATAAACGAAATTTTCTTATCAATATCGATATTTTAATATAGAAATCAGTAATCGATTTTTTTTTTGCGTATAGCAAATCGATAATCGAAATTTTTGTTTAAAAATCGTTAATTAAAATTTATATACAAAATTGATAATCTTTATTTTAATATAAAAATCAATAACCGAAACTCTTATATAAAATTCGATAATCGATATTGTTACAAAAAAATCTATAATCGATATTGGTACATAAAAATCGCTAATCTATATCATTATATAAAAGCCGCTAATCGATATTTTTATATTAAAATCGATAATCGACAGTTGAATATAAAAATCGATAATCAATTTATTTTATACACATTAAGATTACTAACCGACATTCGTATATAAAAATCGATAATCGAAATTTTTACACAGAAATCGATAATCGAAGTATTTATACGATAATCGATATTTTTATAAAAATTTTAATAATCGATATTTTATACAGAAATCGATAATCTATATTTTTAAATAAAAGCTATAATCGATATTTTGATATACAAAACAATAATCGATACTTCATTTAAAAACTAGAACTTCAGGAGTAAAAAGGTTAGAAAATTAATTATATTTTTCATTTAGGGTCGATCTTGAAAATCGCCTTTTTATAATTTGATTTTGATTTAATTCGATAAATACAAATCCTGAAGAAAAAGGATTTAAATCTTTGTCTACCTAAATTTTTCAATAAATTTATTTTCGCGCATAAAAACTAAATTTTTCCGATTCGATTTTGATTTTTACCAAAAAAAAATCGATTTTCTTTTCAAACTAGAGGTCATATAGCAAAAGAAATGCAAATCATTGATGAGCAACAAATGAATTTATGTATTCCTTTAAAAATCACATATTTCCTGAAAACTTAAAATTATATTTTATTTAAATGCTGGTCAAAGAGCAACATGGGAGAAAATCTGTACACATTTCTATATTCCGTAAAAAATTTTATATTTTACATAAAAAATCTACATCTATACCAAAAAAAAAGCAAATCTCTTAACAATCATATTTAGAGTATGAGAAGACAGGAAATTGTATGTATGAATGTATTTATTAATTCTAAAAGTAAAATGACGACAAACTTCTCTTATTACCTACATTTTACCTCAAATCGATTTTTGTTTTATGAAAAAACATTTTTCTTCACAAATTTCTTCAACAATTGATAATTTTTTATATCGAAACAAATTAAATAATTTTTTATAAAAAGCTGGTTGTTAGTTTTTTTGTAATTTCGTTGGGTAACAAATTATTTTTAATAATCAATTATGTAGTCGACGTAATAAGTAGTATAAGTTTTGAAACTGGTACATACCTTAGATAATCAATCACAATAACATCTAGCAGTTATAGAAGAGAATAACCATTTTGGTTGTTGTCTGTAATAAATGCCTAATAGTGACATTGTTAGCTAAACCCACAAAAAATATTACAGCCAACACACAAATTGGTTTTACACGACGTGTGTTTGAATGTAATTTAATATGTTTGACAAAATAGCCACTTAACAAACGGTTTATAATTTTTGCTTTCAAACGTTCATGTGTAATTACATCTGACAAAACCTCTGTCAATAACAATGACTACCAATTAATATATAATTTTGCCGCCACACAGGTTTGAATTGCCAACCAGGGTTGTCATATATGGCAACACGTTGACTACTAAAACGATGATCACAAGTTCAATACTCTGCCATGCCAATATAAAGTTTTCTGATATGTAATAATTGTGTTTACAATAATGCAACGCCCTTCTTTGACGGTATGGTGTTGCCATGTTTGTTAAATCGTCGGCAAAGTAAAATAATGATAAATTGGATGTGCTAACTTCGTTCGAATTAATGCAGCTAAATAAAATAACACCAAGATGGCGGTACCAGTACTGTTCTAAAAATTAGTTAGTTACGTTGCGATAACTAAAGCTTTAGCTATCACACGAACCATCCGGCTTATCTACTTCTAAAAAAATGTTTTTTTTTTGTAATTTTTATCTCGTAAATTTACCTTTTTCAACTACTTATTTTTTGGGTTATGATTATTTAATTTGTATTGTTATTAACGTAGTTGCAACAACGATGTCTCTTTACTAAATAGCTTTTTAGTAAGCGAAGTTTTTGCTGGAATACTTTTGAGTAAAATGAAACAATGACAGGATGAGTTGTTATTGCTTTTTGAAAAATTTCAAAAGTATTAATACATGTATTATAGTGTGAAACGCACTATAAATGGTTTTACACGACGCGCAGAGGGGTATTTTGCCAATCTAGCCGGAAATTAGGCCAAAAATTAATTTTGAGAAATGTAAAAATTTAAGTACGCAGCACGACAGACAATAAAATTCTGCATCGTATAGTGAATTTTCAAGGCTGCAGAAATAACTGGAATTAAGTTTGATTTCATATACCGATTCAAGGTTATTATTGAAGTAATATAAAGTGGTCACAAAATCCAAATACACGAGTTTGCCGATTATTGCTTAGATTCTGCAAAACTTTAGTTTTCTCTATATGAGTGGCATCCTATGACATGGTGCAACTGTTATGAATGAGGCATTGTGGCCTATTGGGCTGTTATCAGAAGAAGCGGCTGGAGCACGAAACAAACATTTCCGGCTTTACAGCGCAATTTTGCTAGAGAGTTTTCAAGGGTTTAGTGGAACATAGATATTATTCATAGGCTTTTGCTAAGGTCTGACGCACTCTTTACTACACACACTCCAAAAAAGGTCATTACCTTTTACGAAAGAAGCAATTTCTTTCATGCTTCCACCTCTACTTAACGCTGAAAAGGATTAAGATTCGGAAGAGGTCTTTGAAGAATCAGACGAAGAAGAACCATGACACTCATTATAAATTAATTGTCATAATTTTAAATAAAATTTATCGTTACAATCATAAATAAGTTATTACTATCCTTTTAACAATTGCATTATTTTATCAAATAATTTTTTATTTCACCGCCCACAAAAGAGGCTGGCTAAAAATGGCATTTAAGAATCTCTTCAGTCCAACTTTAAGTTTTTGAACATTTTTGACCTTAAACAAAATGACGGGAAAATTAAAAATAAACTTGCATTTTTCAGAGGTAGGATTAGTTCTTCCAAAGGGAACTTTTTTCTCCTTGATCCGATTTTTCCTATTTTATAGTTTTGACAGCCTATGACCATAGCAGATTTTTCTGCAAAGTTTCATTAACCTAGAGGCACTCAGGGCACTAGAGCCAATATAATCTAAAAAAAAAGTAATGTCCGGCTAGATTGGCAAAATTCCCCTATATGCGACGTGTATTTGCCATATCACTTGTCAGTTTAATAACACATATGTAATAAAACGTTCAGGCTGCCACGAAATTAAGTAATTTCGAGCTGGGCTTTTTGACATTTGAGTTAATTTCGCATACAGCAATACAATTAATTATGTATATACATATTTCCATTATTTCATTTGGCTTTTAAATTTTTTTTTCAAACAGAACGGACTTTCAAGGTTGTAAATATGGTCATGGTTGCAAAAACAAAGTAGCTTTTTCTACAAAACCAGCGTTGTCTATGGTAATTTCAAGTTAATTTCGACGAAATTAAGTAGAATGAGTTAATTTGGCCAATGGTAAAATCTATGCGAAATTACGTAATTTCAACTTGATTTCGGCCGAAATTACATAATTTAGTGGCAGACTGAACGGGCTATAATTTCATGTGTAATACACAGTGCAACACGGAACAAGAGCTACAACTTTGCCTCAGAGAGTATATCAAAATTCCAAACGGTTTGCAAAATATGAGCTTGAGGAAATGATAATTTTTTTGCAAAAATGACATCGAGGCCCCACATCTTTGAGGGCCCATAAAAAAAACCTGGAGGACTTTGGGCAAAACTGGGAGACAGGGGTCTTTTTTTTTGGTCTTTTATCACGTAGTGGTGTCCGTATATGGTTATTTTGCCATGACTTAAAAAATTACACAGTGTGATATTTAACATTAGGAACTGATCATGAGTTTTTGTATATGTAATAATAATGAATTTTATATTAATTATATTTACGAGTATTTTGAACAGCTAAACCCCTATAAAAACTATGTGGCCTTTAAACACTTTTAAAGCAAACATTTACATAAATTCCTTTATTTTTAATCAAATCATTTCTTCCTAAACTACTTAACCATAAAAAGTTACATGAGAATTTTATGTTAAATTGTTGAAAAAAAAAAATCCTTAAAACAATTGTGTAATTCGATATACTTAAATAAGGATTTAAATGGGATATTGACAGTTTTGTCTGTGTGTAAAGAAAGAAAGTAAAAGAAGGAAACTCTCAATGAGGTTTATTACTCAACTGGACAAAGGCTATTTCTGACCAGGTAGAAAAATGATTATAGTTTAATATTTTTAGGTTTTCATTGTTCTAAAACCATCGATCATTGAATAATTTTTATTTCATTTTTTCATTCTTTATTTTTACTGATTACATGGAGGTGGATTTTCAACAATAAAGCGCGTTAATTGGATAAAAAAAAGACTTGATTGGAATCTTTTTTGTAGGAATCTTTTCTTTCTTAAACTAAAGAAAACCCTACTTGAAAGAATCGTACCGCTGCTGGAGAAATCTCAAGGGCATTGATGACTTAAATTAGGGGTGTTGTTATTTGTTTTCCATTATAATTTGTTACGGAGTGTTAGTTCTATTAAAGGTATAATGAAAAAGGACCTCACACTGACCAGTATTTTGGGTACGATATGCTTTAACATTTTTGCAATAATACATAAGGAGAAAAAGCGGAAGTAATTTGTAATAAATAGAAATTAATCACAACAACATTGTTTAGGCAACATTGTTTATAAACAAATTTAATGAATCCGAAAGTTAAAGGTAAAATTTTTTATCAAAATTGAATAGTTTGTATTTTCTGATTAATTAATGTGCCTCATCACCGAGAATGATTTTCATCGAAAATTGATCATCCAATATTGCCATTTCTTGCCATCATTCTGACTATTGCTCGATTGTGTATCTTTCCATGGTTCAAGTTGAGTTAGTCTGAAATTAAAAAATGTCAGATTAAATGCTGAAAAAAAACATGACGTTTAGGTGTGGTTCGCATTCAACATGGGTCCTTAAAATTTAACAACCCGATATAATGAGAAAAAATGTAAATCGAATATCCACAAACACCACTCTATCTTTCTTCACAGTGCATTGCCTGAGTCATCACCTGAGTGATGATTAAACAAAAAAATATTTTACGCGCAAAAATTTCTAATGAATCCCTTTTAAATGCTGCTTAAAGGATTATAAAACAAGATACTGAATGAATAAAATTTTGTTACATCTTTAATACAATAATAACAAAGTCCTTTTAAAATATTGCACAATATTCCAAAATTGTAAATTATATTTCTACTTTTATGAGATTAATTTTAGGCAAACACTAATAATATTTATAGTCTCGAAGAAATAGCAGATCCTTTAACAAAAGCATAAGGAAATTTTAAAAATGTTAAATGTTATTTAAGCAACAAAAATGGGAATTTAATGAATCCTTTTAATACAGTTTATGAAAACAACGCCCTCGTGAGAAAAGATCTTTTTAAGAATCGGAAAAAGTAAACAAACCTTAAATAAAAAAATCTGTAACCATAATCTTTTTATTTGTTATAAAAGCAATTGAAACTGTCCAAACAAATTATGAGAAAACATATAAAATTCTTTAGAAAAAGGATACTGTGATCTTTAACTAAAAGAAAAACTCCCATAACTTTCTATTTATTTTTTGAAAACAATAAAAATTACATGCAAAATTCTAAAGACAAAAAGAAATGCAAATAACAATAATAAAAAAACAAAATTAAAAAAAAACGGAACTAAAATTCCAATGACCTGCTTATAAATCAATGTGTGCGTTACAGAGCAAAGAATCTGCAATGAAAACCACACACGTATTTTTCAAGTTCCTTCCGGTGCAAATAAAAATAAAATAAAAATTCTTTTGCTTGAGCAGCGTGTGAATTTTAAAATACTCAAAGGATCGCACACACAATTCAACTGTAAAACAGGTTGATTAATTCAAATAAAATAACACAATAGAAACGAAGAGTAAAAATAATATTTTCTTTTATTCTTGTTATCCTTCAAGTGTTGACAACACGGTAACAGTTAAAAAAATAAGTATTTTTGTATCTAAATGGTATCACAAAAATAAAAAAACAAAAATAATTTGCAAAGATTGTGTGGGAAAATTGGAACAAATCCTTTTGAATGAGAATCTTTTACAAATTCCATTGTCTTGTTTAGCCCACCCTCACGTTGATACGCATCTAGATTTGTTTTAAATTTATAAATACTGGATATTAAGGCTGGGAAATTGAGTTTTATTTACCCGTAACAGCATCATTGTTGGTTTAACAGGTTGTTTGTGTAAATAAAGACCAAGCAGGTATTTTTTGCTTTTGTTTATTAATTTAAAAAGGCGAATTTAATATCCTTTTTTGATTTATAGGTTAGAATTTTTTATTGGCATTAATTAAAAAACACTATTGAAAATTATAAATAAAAAAATATAAAAAAAAATTTAAATATTACATCAAAAACTTTATTTAATTTACAGTCTCTGAAATATATTTTGGAAAAAAAATTACAGTCTCTAAAATATATTTTACAACAAAAAAAAGCTTTTTTAAAGGTCCTTTTTTAAATTAAAAACATATAGAAAAAACAAACAAATAAAATAGGCTTTAAAAATATTTTAAAATTTATATATAATTCTAAAATTATTGTAAAGTTCTATCAATAGTGTTGAAAATTTCCCGCTGACAATAAAAGAAAGGTGCTGCCAAGTTTGCAGTACATAATGATACTAAGATACATTCTCACAAAATTTTATTAAAATTCAGTATCCAGTAGTTTTTACGTAATGCGAACACAGACAGACCGTGAAAGTGGGACAATTTAAATACAGTTGCGCAAGAGATGGCGCCAGTTAAATAAAATTTGTATTTGATTTGTATTTTTACTTTGTGGAATTATATTGTTATTAAAATATTTTAAACGCCTCTTACAAAGTTTTACAATCATTTTTAGAATTTTATATAAATTTTAGAATTTTATCCAAGGTGCCTTTATATAAAGAAAATACGAATCTGGATGTATTTTAACAAAATTTTGTAACGAGGTACCTTAGCATTCCGATTTCAATATTGGATTTTTTTTCCGGAAAATTACCTTTTTTCCAAGAGATAATAAAGAAAAAAGCAGTAAAAGTACGCCGAATTTTTTTACCGATTTAAGGATACTGCATACTTTAAGGCGGTACATTTTAAACACGGTTGCGCAACAGATGGCGCTGATTTCAAATAATGACAAAATATTATTTACTTACTGCCAAATAGCCAATTGAATAAAATTTTAATTTGATTTGTATTTTTACTTTGTTGAATTAAAATGTTATTAAAATATTTTAAACACCATTTACAGAGCTTTACAATAATTTTTAGCATTTTTTATAAATTTTATAATTTTATGAAGGGTTGGGTATCTTCATATAAACCACTATAAAAGTAAGAGTCTTACAATTGGTGTGGAAAAATCGAGCAAAATATTGTCAGGACGCCTATTCTTTATAACGCTATTCCTTTATAAAACAAGTAAGAGCGCTATATTCGGCCGTGCCGAATCTTCTATACCCTCCACCACGGTGATTTTATTTATACAGACATGTACAGCATTATCCATATTGTTGACACTTTACATAAAATAAAATAAGTCGTATGAGAAAAAAATCATTATTGATGCTTTAAAGAAATAGAAGACAGCGGCTACGCAGCTAAATGAAAAGAAATTCCGTTGGCTACAGTTGTCGCCGTGTAGTCAGCTACTTAATAATATTGACAGTACGACAGCTACATCGTAAACTCTGACATTGTTGTAGAAATACTTATTTTACTTTTATAAAATTAAATAACTTTTTCAAAAAATTATAAATATTTCCTCCAAAACGTTTTTTTATTTGTATATGAATTTGTAATTTACAATTTTGTGACATTTTCTTTTGTTGAATGAAATAGAAATTAGCCTAAGTTGACGACAGCCACAACGGTGGTGTTGTAGCCAAGTAGCTATACTGGCTTCAAAATAATCCTTTACCTCTAAACGTGTGCATTTTATTTTTGACAGCTTGAAGTCGGTATCCTGATGCTGTCTGTGTGTTTAATGCATCTAGGTTTTAAAACACAGAGATCTCATCTATTTAAGAATCAAGCGTATTTAAAAGAATATGTTACTCTATATACTAATATATTAAATATTAAAAAATATCTTATGTTACACTCATGATTTTAATTTTCATAGAAATATTGAATTTTTTTTAAATATTCCGAAAAGTGTTTGTAAAAATTTTTGCAAAAATTTTTTGTAAAAATATTTTTTTGAAAATTTTTTGTAAAATTTTATTTGAAAATTTAATGGAAATTTTTTGGAAAATTTTTCTGTAAAAATATCTTTTTGTAAATTTTTTGTAAATTTTTTTGTAATATTTAAAAAAAAAATTATTTTTTTTAAATGTTTTAAAATTTAAAAAAGAAAATTTTGGAAAATTTTTCTGTAAAAATATCTTTTTGAAAATTTTTTGTAAATTTTTTTTTAATATTTAAAAAAAATTAAATTTTTTTTTTAAATTTAAAAATTAAAAAAAATAAATTTTTAAAATTTTAAAATTAAATTTTTTTTTAAATTTTATTGATTTTTTTTAAATTTAGGACCTTTCTGCAATCAATATTGAGTTAGAATGGTCAGACTAAATTAAAAAAAAAATCCTTAAAAAAATTTCCTCATGTTAATACCCCCATGTGCCTTTTAACTGCTCCTGTTTACCAGTGGGCACCCTGTTGGTCCATCAGCTATCTCTATGTGTATTGCTTTCTATAAAGGTATTCAATAAAAATCAAAGAAGAAAACCCCTACCAACCTAAAAACAAACAAAAGAGAATCACTAAAGCCTAAAAAATTAAAAAACGTGACAAATTTAGGTAGGCGTGGTTTTTGGCCCGTAGCCTCCAAAGGAATGATCCGGTGTTGCTGAATTGCAATCCAAATATGTTGGAAACTATGCCTGACAGATTGCTGTGCTTAAAATTTTTTTTTATGTCTTTTGTTGCCTTGGCAAATGACATTACTACCCGAACACGAACAGACGGAAATCTTTTAATCAACTTCTCTACGTAAAAGAATATATAAAAAAGTTATAAATTTTTTATTTTCATGTGCTTTTTGGCTTTTATTTTTAAAAAATTTTCTTAATTCTAATTATCTAACTAATCCGTAAAAACAAAAATTTCTATTTTATAGTTACCAGTATTTTCCTATTTCTAAATAACAAAGGTAGAGTGCCATTTTTCAGGGTTTTCTTCAAATTTGGCACGCTAAAATTATGCAATATTACACAAACCTTTTACAAACTTTTTTAACTAAAGCTAATTACAGCCTTGTTTAGATGTATCCTTTTTCTTTGTTTATTTGTTTTAGCTAAGCATTTAGGCATTGCCTTAAATTATGCAATTTGCTTCGAAATATTTTGTCAATAATTCTTTATTATTTTTCATTAAAAATTCTAGGAATTCCCCTAAAAAAATCATGCAGTTTTAGGACATTTTTTAAAAATTCCAAGAATATTTTATTACTTCCATTATTTAAATTATTTATCCTTTGGAAAGTTGTCAAGTAATTCTTCATTTAACTCTTAACTCTAAACAAACTACCTTGAATATGTCCTTTTGTACAAACGCTATAAACGCTAATTTTGTATTAATTGTTTAACTTGCGAGTGTTATATCTAACAATAGCCAATGTCCTGGCCATTATCCTTGCCTTTTACTATAAAACCCTAAACGCTTGTGTTTATATGTAACTCTTATTTTTGGCTTATAATAACAATAGCAACATCTTATTTTAACTCATTGTAACCGAAACATATAATCACTTTTGGGTTTTACTAATATTTTGGTTATTTTTAACTAAATATTTATGACTGACACTATACCTTTCCTAGCCCTCAACACTCATAAACATGTTAACATACTACGTTATACCTAATGTTGTTAATGTTTTATAGCCGCGTACTAAACACTTTAACTTTTTCCCTTTACTTTTCTTTTGTTTAGCCTTTCGCTGTTGGGTGCTGCTTATTTCCATAGAATTAAGACGTCTTAGTAAATGTTACGAATTCATTATCCTTTGCGTTGTCCTTGGGCAAAAAAAAAAAGAAAAAAATTGTAATTTTACTAATTCTCACATAACAATATAAAGTTTTATGACTTAACTAACTATAATGAGTAAAATGTTTATAAATGTTCGCGGAATTTACGTGGTGTTGATGGTCTTACTAGAATATCAAGGATGTGAAAACTAAGATTTGATCTTTTGACAACACAATTAATGCATAAATAAATCCAAAATTTCTAGGTCAAAAACTATTTGTTTTAAATTTGTTCTTTAAAAAAAAAAAAACATATAAAGTTTCAAAATGTTTGTTATTTTATCATAAGGACATAAAGAAATTTGTTAAAATTCTATTGTCCTTGAATTCTATTGTATGATTAATTTTTATTCCTTAGTCATATGGAGTTTTATTTAAAATGTTTTAAATATTCATTTTGAACCCTATCCTTGATAGACTGTTTAATAGCAGTGCGCTAAACTATCAGTACGGGGTTGTGGGTTCGATACCCTCCAAAGACTCCTGAGTGTTTTCTGCAGACGAACTAAGAGCTTCAAAGGCAGTTTTGTCTTAACAAATAAATATAGATTTAAAATTAAAAATCTAGTTATATATGATAATCTTAAAATTATTAAGAAAATCAAACCCATTCATAACAATTAAAAGAGTCCTTTGTAATCCTTGAATTTCTTTAGAGTGTTAATTGCTTGATGCAAACAAAAAGGAGTTCAAAAAGAAAACCTAAATATTGTTTTTTTACTCTTTCCATTATAATTACACTAGCCAACAAGGTTTTTGACTGGAGCAACCAAATACCGTTCCTAGTGTAATTTGGTGCGCTGAATTCGAATCTGTAAATGGTTTTTCTCTATCACGTCAGGTTTTCGAGATATAAAAAACAGCGTTTGTTGGATTTTTCCATAAAAAATTATTATTTTATTTAAAAATCAATGAGCTTTCAAAAGTGAATAGCGTTATATGATTGTCGTTTGTATTTCGTTAGTTCAGTTTCACATATTAGAGTCCAGCCATAGTCTCCCAGCATACTTTTATCCCAAAATCCTTGAAGGTTTCTTTCAATTTACATTGAATTTTGATGGGCGCGTTCCCCTTGCTCATCGCTAACAGCACCTAGGTTTTGTGGGAAAAAATCTAAATGCGAATGAAGAAAATGTATTTTGAGTGACATTCGTGCACCCAGTTCATGATAATTTTTCAATAATTCAGCAACAATTTGTCTGTAGTTTTCTCTCTTATTGTTTCCAAGAAAACTTTTCACGATGCACTTATGTATAAGACTCCCAGGCTGCATATTCTTTCTCCGATAAACATTGCGAAAAATTATGATCATTCATAAGCTTCCTGATCTGAGGGCCAACAAATATCCCTTCTTTGATTTTAGCATATGAAATTTTAGGAAAAACTTTTAACAAATATTTAAATACTGCACCATTTTTGTCCAGAGCCTTGACAAAGTTCTTAAAAAGGCTCAATTTTATGTGCAGCGGTGGAAGAAGAACGTCATTTGGATCAATTAACGGTTTATTTCAAATATTTTGGTTGCATGTTCAAGTGATTTGAACAATCTTTTTATATAAATTTATAACGAATGCAGGCTTTTGACAAATTAATAACTGTGAAATTGTAGTGTCAGTATTAACTATTTTACAGTATTGCCAGCATGCGATAAAAAAGGAACTGGACTTGAAGGCACAACTTTGTTGCCAGATTCGAATTCAGCGCACCCAGATTAGCTAAAAAACATGCTTCGTTTCCACAGTCAAAATTTTTTGCTTAATTTGTTGGCCAGTGTTATTAATAAAAATAAAACTGGAGTGGCCTACACTCAATTTTACCATACCCAATGGAAACAGATATTTTTATGGATATATTACATAAAGACTATATTTTCAAAGTATATTCGAATCGAAAAATTTATTATTTTCGTTTTGGGGTGTTAGGTAAATTATCCCTTGCCCCTTCCCGATTATGCCCAAAATTTATACAGCTCTTCATCTCCATAAACCAAAGACATATACTGAATTTAATTTTGATATGTCATAGGGTATGACCTGTAGAGCGTTTACAAAATTTGGGAGTAAGTTAACTACCCCTTGCCCTCTCCGGATTATGCCCAAAAATTATACAGCTCTTCATTTCCATATACCAAACGCACATACAAAATTTCATTTTGATATGTCACACATACAAACTCCACAAAAATAGTGGCATACACAAATTAAAGGGTGACCCCATGCGTTACGTAATTTGACGTATTAGGCTTTTACTTTGGAAAATTTATTGGCAGGCACTTTCAATTTACACAGAATGAGGAAATTACTTTGTCTGACATAACCAGTATAACAAATTTAAATATAAATTAAAGGGTGTCCCATAAAATATGTATGTATGTTTTTATACAACGGGTAGGCTTCTATACCCACTAGAACCAAAAATAGTAAAAATATGAAAATTAAAGGGTACGCCATGTGTCAATAATATGGATGTATATCTTGATCAAAACCAGGCAGGCCTCTATCTCACCGAAGGTTTGTTTCTATAGCCGCTAAATAAAATTAAAAGATATTTACAAAGAAGGCAAAAAATTTGACGTTTGTGGCTTTCTAGTTTGAATCGTTATAAAGAGATAGTTGAACTTTACACGGGGAGTGTTTATTACTGTATCCTCTATAACCAAAAATTATGAAACATAAAATTAAAGGGTGTCCCCAGAGAAGAAACCCTGATGTTCTTCCTTTGGAAATTTACTCTGACAGCAAACACGAGTCATAAAACCTTAGAATTATAAATTAAAGGGTGTCCCCTTATAAAATGTAATTTTAGTGAGTGTGGCCTTTTGTACCGTGTATAAGATAGACTCTTCAACTGACTATGGTCACTCTGTGTATAAATATATTAGAACTGACATTGCCTTATATGACCAGAATATTATCTAGAATTTTAACTGAAACATTATTACAAATTTTTTAAACATAAACGAAAATTCATAACTTTTTTCATTTGCCCTATTTAATTTTTGTTAAGCATTAAACACTTAGACGACAGCAGGATACCGACTACAACCTGACAAAATTAAAATACACACGTTTATATGAAGACGACATCATAGCTACATGGCTACACGACCACCTTTGTGGCTGTAGCCAACTTAGGCTTATTTCTATTTTTGTTTGCGACAATTTTATTTTATTTCAACAAAAGAAAATGTCACAAAAATTAAAAATACAAATTTATTTACAATGTATTCTACAACATTTTCATAGTTTTGATGTATGTAGCTGTCATCTTGAAAATAATTCAGTAGCTGGCTACACTGTGACGATTGTAGCCAACGTCATTTGTAGTCGTGTAGCTGTGTAGCCGCTGTTGTCTGTTGTGTTTAATGCTTTAATCTCGAAAAAGAAATTATCTTTTATTTTTGCCATTCATTTTTTTTTTTTTAATCAAACAAAGTTTCGTTTTATTCTTTAGATCCTTTTAAAAAAGTATCCTTTGAAATGTAATAAGAGTATTGTGTAAATAAAAGAGGAAAGCCCCTCCAAAATTTTTTTCCGATTTACTATTATGCTTTTCAAATCTAATTAAACTTTCTAAGAACAACTAGAAATATTTTTAATACAATTAATCATAAAAAAAAAATTATTTACAACATAAATAAATCCTCAAATTCATCCATACTGCTAACAACTCATTGCCCTTCCCACTGGAATTGCCTTAGATATTAACTCCTTTAGAATGGGCGTAATGAACTCCATCTACACAGAGATTTATATTACTCAAGTAAGATGGGACTACTTAGAGGGACTGACTAGAACAGAACTATAGACACCGGAAAATATCAGAGGAGTCACTATGGATCAATAAAATGGTCTTGTGAACCTACACACAAACAATCATATGTAATCCTCTCTAAACTAATCTAACCTAAGTAAGAGTGGTTTCTAACTAAAGATCAATTTTTACCCAGAGTTCAACAAAAAATTTTATTATCATGAATGTCCTTTTTATAAATATATTTAAGCATTTAAAGCCGTTTTTATTTCTACTTTAATAACTTTGTTTGTTTGCTTTTTATAAATTTTTTTATTTATAGTTTTATTATTTCTATTACTTTTTTATTATCCTTAAATTATCCTTGAAGCAATACGATTAAAGAAACATTTCTTTTACTATAAATATTATTTAAAATTTTAATAAAAATATTTTTTCTATTATTTAATTGATGATCCTGTTATTATCCTTTTTTTTTTGTTTTTTTTTAATACCACAGGCTTATTTTCTCAGCCTTTATTGTGTTGATATTTAGCAAACAAATATCAAACCAACAAGTGCTGCCGTGTGAAATTTTCAATAACGAAAATAAACACTTTTCCCATAAATGTCCTATTAAACACGATAAAAAAAGGGATCACACGAAAATATGTTATCGCTTAAATCTTGGGGAAGCGCCTACTTATTAAAAGAGCGAACGAGATTGAGAGAGAGAGAGTAAAAGAGAAAGATAAGAAAACCAAGAACCTGTTTGTTTGCAGCGGTAAACTAACAATTAAAAATTTTTCATCTTTTGTGTGATAACTATTTGTTTTTGTTTTCATCATATTGTCCTTTTTGCAGTTTAACGCTTTAAATAGTTTCTTTATAAAACAAAATTATGAGGGAGGATCAGAACACTTTAGCAAAAATGTTAAAAAAAAAAACCGAAAAGGTTCCCACCATTCACCACTGCTGCATAATTGTTGTGCAGGTACTTTTATATACATATAAAGGGACAAATAAGTCAGTATATAGTTGAATTGACAGAGAACATTAAGAAAAAGGATCAAAAGGACAATAACTGTTCTAGAGCACTTGTTGAATTTATGAAGTATTTTACTTGTGAGTTTTTTATTTCTTTCTTAGAAAGCGGTTCCTTTTTTCAATTTAAAAACTCAATTAAACATATAATAAAATCATGATTTGTAAGATAAATGAATCCTTTTAAGAAGAATTTTTAGAAGAATTTTTGGAGCAATTAAAAATTTAAGTGAATAACAATTTTTATTAAGTAAAAAGTAATCGGCAAGAAAATAATTAGTTTAGTGTATTGAAGATAAGACAAAATGATGACAAAAATAAAATGAAACTAAAAATCCTTTTAATCCTTTGAAAAGTTTAGCTTGCGCTCGCTAAATTTTTTATTTGTTTTAATTATTAATTTTTTTTTTCTAACATGTTTCCCTATTTTTGCTCAATATTTAGTTTATTTCAGGAAATTAAAAATAGGATCCCTAAATAACGCTGCTGTGATCGTCGCACAGTGTTCAATTTTCATATAAAATTTGGTTAAATACAAAAGTATGAATGATGAAAGTATGAATGATGAAATGCTGCTGTAAAACCGCTTCTATTAAGGCCGTTTCACACTATAACACACTGTGTAATTTTTTAAGTCATGGCAAAATAACCATATACGGACACCACTACGTCATAAAAGACCAAAAAAAAAAGACCCCTGTCTCCCTGATTTGCCCAAAGTCCTCCAGATTTTTTTTTTATGGGCCCTCAAAGATGTGGGGCCTCGATGTCATTTTTGCAAAAAAATGATCATTTCCTCAAGCTCATAAACCGTTTCCATAAACCGTTTGAAATTTTGATATACTCTCTGAGGCAAAGTTGTAGCTCTTGTCATAAAGAAAATTGTGAACATATAAAATCAAAAAAACTTCATCTACAAGGTCAAAATCGCAAAAGTGAAAAATTTCCCGGCTACCTAAGCGATACCTAAACGGTGTTAAGAATCAATCCTAGGAAGTTCATATGTTCTAGAAAGTTGTTTACTGAGATCTTAGGTTCATTTTTGTAGTTGATTGTTTCCTTGAATTTTGAACGGTTTGCTACCTATGGACCTGAACAGGGGAAAAAAGGTAAAAAAAAATTGAATTTTTTAAAGTTTTTTGCGATTTTGACCTTGAAGATGATGTTTTAGTGGTGTCCGTATATGGTTATTTTTTTCCGTGTTGCACTGTGTAATACAAGTATTAATACTTTTAAGAAAAATGCAACTGTGATATGATGATTTGTTATTGGTTTTTTAAAAATTTTCAAACAGCGATTAGATCAGAGTGGCATTTTATTCAAAAGTATTAATACTTGGATTATAGTGTGAAACGGCCCTAAGTAACAATAATGTAAATGAAGCTAAAGAAAGTCCATTCAAGAGCACGATCATCTCCCTCATAAAACAACAACGTAAATCTAAGGTTCGAATCGCATAAATTTGCTAAAAAGGGAAAAGCGAAATATTTATGAAAAAAGCCAGGTGCTGTGAAAAATATTGAAGGCCACGCCCACTTCCTATATATTATGAAATATACAGTAGTATGCTGTATTATGGAAATACTATTGTCCGTATTGATTGGAAGTCGTGAAAACGAGGAAAGGTGTAAAGACAAGAAATATAAAAATATTGTTTTTTTGACGTATTGGCCACCTTAGGTAGGGGTGCTAACTAAGTAAGTTAAAGAAAAGTAAACTTTTACAAAGAATAGCTCCAATCCACCGTACAACAATATACGACAAAGGATGCATGACCAAAAGAAGCTAGATAGCTAGTACGCGGTCTCTATATTACAGACGATTTTCAGTTTTAATATAGAATAACCTCCGTCTTGAGCTCTGTCCAACTGGAATTTTTTACATCCCACTGTGAACTGAGAAAAATTAAACTCATTGGCGTAGGATGCCATATTTTCCAGGGGGCAAAACCAATTTTATTGGAAAATAATATTCTGAAAATAAATATATAGTACAATTTTTAAATATTCTAGGGAAAGCAATAGTACGCCTGGGGGCATTGTACCCCCCATAATGGCTTTTCGAAGCCAATGACTAAAAAAGTAAAAAAATTAACGAAAAGAAGTGTGACTATAAGTGGGATGAATGCTTTACCCCTGACTATTCAGAGACGTCAGTTCCTACAGCGAATATCACAACTATGGTCAATTAAGAAAAATCGAGGAGAATATTTAAGACTGATAAATCTGCGGAGCCTAAGAAAATTCAGTAGATGTTTTGTGGTAATTGGTTGTAGTTTGACCCATCAAATCTGACAACAAAGCAGAGGAAAGCAGTTTGGGGGCAAGCTTATGAAGGTACATATTAATGTGCTCATATAGAATCAAGGTACCCTAAACTAAACAGAATATATGCGCTGGCGACAGGACGCTTCAACTGGTTGCAGTTTGACCCATTAAAGCTGACAACAAAGCAGGGGAAAGCAGTTTGGGGGCAAGCTTATGAAAGTACTAAAAAGGTGCTTATTAATGTGCTCATATAGGATTAAGGTACCCTAAACTAGCTAGAATAGATACGCTGGCGACGGGACGCTACAACTGGTTGTAGTTTCATCCATCAAATTTGATAAAAATGCAGGGGGGAAGCCATTTGGGGGCAAGCTTATGAAGGTACTAAGAAGGTGCTTTTTAAAATAGAATCGGAATAACCTAAGCTAGCTAGAATAGATGCGCTGGCGACAGGACGCTTCAACTTTAATTATCATCCGATCGAATTAAGGCTGTGCCTTAAAGACCATAGACAGACACATACTAAGGGTCGATGCGATAGATGTCCTCGATCTAAAGATTAATAGTTTTACAGATTAAGCGATGGGATAGAAGGTCGACAGCCAGAAATTACTAAAGCCGAAAGAGACTACATTAACTATTGCCCAGATCTTAGTGATTAGTAAGGCGGTTAACAAATACCAGCGGACCACCGGAAATCTCTAAGAAACTAAATAGATGCTTTAGTTACCCATCCCTCTCACAAATATTAATAATTACTATCCATTTGCTCTAAGAATTTACTTTAGTTCTCTCAGAAAGTGTGACACTTATTTTTAAAATCTTCAAAAGACTCATTTTCGAACTTCGCACGTTTCTGCCACATTCCTGCTCAATATGGAGTTTATTAACACGATGTTTTTTCTTGCTCACAAAGGATGTCTAGGAAAACTAGTGCGTAGATTCTAACAACACGTAGTTAAAATTAAAACAAAACAAAAAACCACCCAGTCAGGCTTTTATAGGTTTCTCTACAAAGCAAAATTGTTGTTCATATCATTTAATGAACAAAAAAACTTCGACATACAAAATAAACTTTCACACGCGTTTCAGTTGTCAAAATTCAAAAATAACAACATATGTCGCGTACAACAAATGAACTCGTATAAATAAATTTATGAGTTGAACACCAACTTTCAATTGATCATTTCATGATATTGCGAAACCAGACCAGGCCAGACCAGACCAAACCAAAACCCTCCCCTTTTCTTTACAATGAAAATAAAAGGAAAATCATTATTATGCTTTAAGGATCATACATACAAATGATTACTTTTGAATTTGCTCTTAGATGAATGTGAATGTAAAGTAAAAGAAATATTTCTTGCATGACTTCATGCTGGAAACCCAACCAAGGGTAAATTTTTTGTCTTTTGGTAGAAGAATTAAAACTCGTATGAAATCTCCCAAGCAAAATAAAAATTATAATAAACTTTTTTTTCCGTATTATTAAGAAACAAATCGCTGAAAAGAATTAAACAAAAAGTGCCAGCTGTCCTTAGAAGAAAAGAAGCAAGTAACCCTTATTCAGACATGCGAGCATAAAGAATTAAGGGCTGATGACCAAAGTTTTCAAATTTCAGCACAGCAAAGGTCGATGCGCTTGAGCTGTTAACAGGGTGAGATTTTTGTTTTAAGAAAAATTTTTCAACTTAAATTAATTTCAGTAAAAATTTGTTTAAATACACATTAATATGGAATAAATTCAAAAATTGGGTAAAATGTATGCCAAAAATGAAACTAGATTTATTTAGTATCACAAAAGTTTGCTTTCGTCCTTTTTTACATTCAACACGTTTTTGGATAAAAATAAAATATGTTTATTTGCATTAAAAACTTTTAATAAATTGTACTTCATTTTTGTACATACATATGTATGTATGTATGCTATAAACTTAAAGGAATAGTTTTGAAATCTAGAAAAAAAAAATTATTTTCTATATAAAACTGGATTGTTGAAGGATGAAATACTATGATGCTTGACTAATTTTTAAAAAATTGTTTTTATATTCAAATTTTTTTTTTTTGATAAAATAAAAATTATAAAACGTTACAATTTTTCAGATTTTTTCTTTTGCTTTAATTATATTACTTTTATATTTTATTAAACTTATATCCTTAATTCCTAAATTTTCCTTAATTTCCTTAATCTTTAAAAGACTTCACAAACTTCCTTGAGTAGATCGAAAATATTAGTACAACAAATTTTTGAGATAATTATGTTAAAAAAAAAACTTATTTACCACAATTCTTAATTATCCTTTTCCTCCTTGTGCATACATAACCGACAATATAATTACTTAAAAATCAATATTTAATTTTCTTTTTTAAATTTAAAATAAAATTTCGCCTTTTTGGCCCTTTTTTTAATTTAAAAAAAAAATTACATAAAAAATTTGGAAGATTCTAAAAATATAATAATTACTTAAAATAATCCTTTTTGTCCTTTCTATACAATTTTTATTTAATACTAGCTGTGTCCACAACCATTGTATGTGTCCTGACAATATTTTGTTCGATTTTGCTTTGAAAGTAATCCACAGCAAATTTTAAGACTCTTTCATATTTACTTTATATAAAGGTACCCATCCCTAGATAAAATTTAAAAATTTATATAAAATTCTAAAAGTTATTGTAAAGCTCTGTAAAAGGTGTTTAAAATATTTTTATAACAATGTAGTTCTACAAATTAAAAATACAAATTAAGCACAAATTTTATTCAATTGCTTATTTGACAGTAAGAAACTCATATTTTGTAATTATTTTAAAACAGCGCCATCTGTTGCTCAACCGTGTTTAAAACATCCCATTTTCTATTCACTTTATGATTACTTTAAAACAGCTCCAAAATAAAAGATGCCTTAAAGTATGCAGTACCTTTAAATCGGTAAAAAAAAAATCAGTGTACCTTCACTGCCTTTTCTCTACTTTTCTCCATATAAAATACGTTTTTCTGCAAAAATATCTTATTTCCAAGGGAAAGTGGAGAAAAAACAGTGAAAAAATGCATTTGCCTATTTTAAGGCGCTTTTTTAGTTTTGCAAGCGTCATATTTTAGTAGAGATCAGACCCCTTATATAAAGTAAATACATAAACCATAACTGAAGCTCTAAAAAAGTCTAAGAAAAAGGGTCTTTGGTGTGGATTGCTTTCAAAACAAAGTCCAAAAAAATATTGTACGGACGCTGAGGAAGTGGCGGACATAGCTGGCCTATACATACATACATATAATAAAACACTAACTAATTTCCACTCTGTCTGTGTTCGCAACACGTAAAAACTACTGCATAAATTTTAATATAATTTTGTGAGGTGGTACCTTAGTATCCTGATTCAAATATAGGATATTTTTTTCGCAGAAATATTTTATTTCCAAGAGAAAGTGAAGAAAAAGCATTGAAAGTACGCCGATTTTTTTAAGCGATTTTAAGGTACTGCATACTTTAAGGCATCTTTAATTTTTAAAAGAAGTATATTTTAAGCAATTTTGCTCAAAAGATCGCACTGTTTTAAAATAATGACTAATGTCTGGCTTTTACAGAGCTTTGCAATAATTTTTACGATTTTATATACATTTGAGAATTCGATCCAGGGATGGGTACCTTTAGATAAAGTAAATACGTAAGAGTCATAAAATTCGTTATGGATTACTTTCAAAGCAAAATCGAACAAAATATAAATTGTATAAATTTTAATGAACCCTAAAAGTATGCTATTAATAATATGCCTTAAACACCATTATCCTTAAAATATACTACGTAAAAATAGTAAAATTCCCCAAAGAAGTTTTCAAAATCTCTAAATCTTTTTCAAATAAATGGTCCGCAAAAAAATTTCCTATTTTTTAAATATATGAAGAAAATTGTTTTATGATAATTTTAATGTAAGATTTATTTATACATAAAAAAATAATAAATTTAAGATTTATAAATCCTAAAAGCATGCTATTATGCCGGGAAATTTTTCACTTTTGTGGCTACCTAAGCGCTACCTAAACAGTGTTTAGAATCATTCCTAGGAAGTTCATATGTTCTAGAAAGTTGTTTATTGAGATCTTAGGTTCATTTTTGTAGTTTAATGTTTCCTTGAATTTTGAACGGTTTGCTACCTATGGATCTGAACAGGGGAAAAAAGGTAAAAAAAATGAATTTTTTAAAGTTTTTGCGATTTTGACCTTGAAGATGAAGTTTTTTTGATTTTATATGTTCACAATTTTTGTTCTTTATGACAAGAGCTACAACTTTGCCTCAGAGAGTAAATCAAAATTTCAAACGGTTTGCAAAATATGAGCTTGAGTAAATGATCATTTTTTTGCAAAAATGACATCGAGGCCCCACATCTTTGAGGGTCCATAAAAAAAAAACCTGGAGGACTTTGGGCAAAACTGGGAGACAGGGGTCTTTTTTTTTTGGTCTTTTATCACGTAGTGGTGTCCGTATATGGTTATTTTTTTCCGTGTTGCACTGTGATATTCATTAAAAAGTCTAAACTCACTTTAATAGTTGCCACATAAAAGTAGTATAAAATCGTCGGACTTCACAAAAATCGTAAAAAAAATTTCTGACATTTCTAATATTTTCTTAAAGAGAACCTTGGCCGAATAATTAATTTATTTTTATTTATTAATTTACTATTGTCACAAAAAGTTTCGAGTAATAATTTATGCTCGATTATTCGTTTAAAAACTTACATATAAATTTATATTTCTGTAACTTGATACCTTTTTATACGTCAATTTGCAAAATGATCAAATAATATATTTTTTTTTTTTTTGAACGTTCCGTAACACCATTTTTTTTTTTTTTTTTCTCTGCAAGGACTCGTTTATTAAAAAGACACACGCACGCACACAAAAACACGTACAAAAATGAATTGCGCATGTCTTTTTGAAACCTTTTTTCTTTAATAAACTCCCCTTGGCTGATTTTGTTTAAAAGGCGAAATTATAATTACGAAATTGTTACACATTCCATTTCATTTCATTTGATATCATATCACTGTTTCTAGGTAGGGGTTGTGAAACCACGTTATTGTATTTCTTCGTAGGCATTTAAGTGTGTCGTCACAAGTCTTAAGCACACCTGGTCACACGTAAGAAATCATATGACTGCTTTTGCCAGGCAAGAAATTGTGTATTTTAAACTTCTTTCTTATGCTAATGGGTTGTTTGGAAAACAAATGCCATCGAATCTGGTTATGGTTAGATTGATTTTTGTATTTATTAAAGAAAATGCGCAGCAATATTTATAGAAAACTAGATTTTTTTTTTGTTTAAAATGTGTAGGAATTAAAGGAAAGTAATCGGTAACCACTATTGTAAATAACATTTTTTGGTAAATCACAAAATTTTACATTATTTTTGAAATATTGATAACAATTCAGGTTGTTTTTCATGTGCTTCTTTTGAATAAATTAAATTTAAATCTTTTAAATTATGGTTACCGGTTATTTTTTTATTTATAACAAAATACTGGGCGAGAATTTATTTCCTGATAATCTAATTTCTAATCTTCTTAACCTAGTGGCGATATCTGATATAAATTTGTCTTGATAAACATTAAATCATTGTCATGACAAAATTTTGTCAGGTTTAGAGTCTTCTTATTAGTGTTATTGCAACGTTACCCCCCGTCTCCATTAGACATTAACATGTCTTAACAAAATTCAAACTTCATTTAAAAAAAAAAAAACATTTTTAATACTGGTTTTTTTGTATGAAGTTAGACTTTTCTTAAGACATGTTGATAGCAAATGAAGACAATTTAAGACAATTTTGTCATGCCTCCAGCTCAACAACAGTCAGCAATAAATCTGACTTACAAAAACCTTGAGTATTTTTAAATTTCCAAAAAATCCAAAATTTATTCGCGCAAAAAAATTGTAATAATTATTTCTTTTGTGTTTTTTGAAAATCCTTGGCAATGTCTTTTATTACTACCTGTCATTTTTGACATTGACAGCATTTTAAATTTAGTGTAGTTTTTGTTTTACGCTTAATCATAATCGTTTTATGAGGTCAACTAAAATGTTTACCTTATTTGTGAATTATGAAACAAAAAGAAATTAAATCACTTTATTTTAAAAACATCTTTTTCATATTTTTTTCGGTGTGTACGAGTGACATTCGTAAATGTCACAGAGTCTTAAAACTGTTTTGCAAATACCTACTTAAAATTCTTAAGAAATTTGAAGTTTATGGTTTTATAATCATCCACAACAATGTTATGCTTTCGTATATAATTTTTCGAACAAAATCCCACAATATTTTTCAATTAACACTCATGGTGTAGATGATGTGAAGGCCATTTATTTACATGTAATTTCTTTTTGTTTTTTTGGTGTAGATCCCCTTTTAGCTTAAATAATGTTTTTATGATGGATTTTAAATGTCTAATACTCAATGTCATGCTTGATTTACTGGAGAAAAACACTTGCTGTTTTGTTGGTTACTTTGGTTTCTCAGATCCTTTAAGATGCCCTGCTGGGTTTGGAATGTTTTGCCAGACCAAAGCACATAATTTGTTAGCAACCATGAAAATGGTAACCTGAAGCGATAATTCCATTGAAGTTGGATATAATATGCGTGTAAAAGTATTGTTTGATGTTTACCAATATTTTGTGTAAAGCCCTCAATTATTAGATTTGGATTTTTAAAACCCCAGGATAAAATAGTGAAACTAATGCGCTTAAACAAAGTAAAGTTAAACATTTTAAACAAATTAACATCTTGCCAAACGGTAATAAAAATAATAAAATTTATCTATATATTTCTTGAATAAATACCGGTTACTTTTTGACATTTTATTATTAAAATTAACATTAAAGTATAAAAACAGATTTAGAAATAGGAATATAACTGCACTATCACAAATTAACCGATTACTTTTCAGCTTAGTGAACGGTTATTTAAATTAAAAGTGAAATCTGCAACAATCATTATATTTATAAAATAAAGCGACTTAATTTCATTTAACATAGTAAAAAATAATTAAAAGTTTTTGAAAAATATAGAAATTTTCTTAATCGTTACCAATTACTTTTTAAAGATAAAAAGTAACTACTTAATAACAGTATAAATTTTCTCTAATTAATCAAAAAATATATTTTGTTTTTGTGGTATATAATAATGTTTACTGAATTCCTTCTATTAGCTTCCAAAAAAAAAAGCAACCACCTATTTTAGCAAACGGTTACTTTCACTAAAATGTAGTATATTTTAACAAACGGTTACTTTTACTAGATACTTTTAAAATTTTAATTAAATTAAATAACATAAAACATATAAACAGATAAATTATAATCACAAATAAGAATATTTTTTAAGTACCGATTACTTTTTTTATAAAGAAAATTTAACAGATTACTTTTGAGCTTCCTAAAGAATTGATCAAAGAAATACAAATAAAATAGTCAAGAAAAATCTAGATCGTCATATTTATTTATTTATCAAATAATCTTAGTTAGAAAAAAATTTAATATGTGGTTACCAACTACTTTTTTACAAACTAATAGCTTGCAATAAAATGTTTCTTTTAAATAGCCTTGACAAGGACATAAAATACAAATATGGAAAAATTTCATACAAAAGTCTTTAAATTTATTTTATTACTAGCGGTTACTTTTAAAACTAACGAAATGTTTATATTTTTTTAATTAATTTTTTTTTTTTGTAATTTGATTTTTTAAACTAGATGTCGTTTTATTTTCCAAATTCGATATTATAATACATCTTCGTATATTATCATCGATTTTAAAGACAAAAACTACCTCCAGCATGAAAAATTAAATTAAAAACTAGCAAGAATGCTATATTCGACCACGCCGAATCTTATATACCCTTCAGCATATTTCTAAATATTGAGTTACCCTCTTATGTTTCTTTGAAAGTTTGCTTAACAATTTTTGTATATTTTTTTGATATTTTGTTTTGTAAATATTTTTTATATAATTTTTTCGAAAATTTTTTTGTAAAATTTGTAAAGTTTTTATGAAAATTTTTTATAAATTTTTTTTTTAATTTTTTGTAAATTTTGTTGTCTGGTTACCGAGATCTGTATGCACTCCTTACGATCTACCTGTCCCAGCCTAATATTTATTTGATAAAAAAGCAAAAGAGAATCATTAAAGCTAAAAAAAACTTTAAAAAATATAAGTGGGCGTGGTTTTTTTCACGCAGGAATGATCCGATGTTCCTGAATTGAAAATATTCGAAACTATGCCTGTCAGATTGGAGGGCTTAAATCTTCTGTATCTCGTCTAGTGCCTTGGCAAATGACATTACTACCCGAGCATGGAAAAACGGACATCGCTTAATCAACTTTTCTATGTATAAGGATCCAGGATATATATACTTTATGGGGTCGGAAATGAATATTGTAGAAATTACACACGGAATGACAAACTTATATATGTATACCCTTTCCACCTGTGGTGAAGGGTATAATAACTTAAAAAGGTTAACTACATTATTTTTATATTTTTTTTTTTTTGGTTTCCATAATTTTTATTATAATGAAAAATATATCAATAAATTTTTGGGGACTTTTTAATTTTTTCCGATTCTATATTTTTCAACATGTGTTCTTCTTCTTTTTAGGGAATACAAAAAAATAATAATGTACCTTTCATTACTAATTATCCTAACTTAAAGATTTTATAATTAGAAAACATAACAATAACTATGACACGTTCCAAAATATTAACTAAAGTGTGTCCTTTTGTTAAGAAACACACAAAGCCTTAATATCAGCTCAACAATAAAAATACGTTACAAATTGAAACTTCCTTACAAATGTTGAGCCAGCGCAAAGGATCAAAAACCAACCCCCATATTGTATTAAACCAGGAATCATTAACAATAATTGTAGTTAAACACCAAAAAAAGAACGCCAATCTGTAATTACTCAGGTTTCTTAAACGGAGAAAAACTCATCACAACCTAAAACAAATTGCTTTGCTGTGTAACCGCTTACCTGTTTGTGAGTCATAAAAAGAACTCATTTGTAATTTGAGCATTTGAGTCAAACAAACATCCTGTTGAAGAGCTCACATATATTGAGCTCAAGAATGAAACGATGAAAGAGCAATATTAATTTTTGTTGAGCTCAAGTGGCTCAACAGACATTCGTTACTTTTTCTTTCTCCAATTTCCTGTGATTATGAATGACATAATCGTATATTGCTGTTTATATCAGGGTTCCTTTAGTGGATTTAAGCAGGCCCGGTGTTGCAATATTATATTTGTGTAATTGCTTCTTTAGTAGTTGGCACGCGCCACAATCAAACAGGACAGCTGTTTCTTTGGTTAAAAATAATGAAAAATAGTCTGAAGGTGTTTATCGTTGTCTCAAAATGGATGATAGTTTTTTTTCGAGAATATAAAGAACAAGGGATTCTGAACAGTTAAAATAAAATATTGGATATAATTTCTTTGCTTTTAAAATAAACAAACAGATTTGTTTATTTAAATATTTAAAGTTTTTTGCTTTTATTTTTGGTATAAAGACATGGGACTTAATTTGTAATGTGAGAATTCCATAGCATACCAACAGTAAATGCATTTCTTTAGCATTTTTTACGTCTAAGTACCATCCATAAAAATCACCCATTTGCTGAGCTAGACAAAAATTACGAAACTTGTATCAGGCAATCCTTAAATTTAAAAAAATAATATACTTGTTAATTCCAGCGAGTGCTGGACAAAAATAATGTTTGTTTCACGGTTGTTGCTATCAATTGCGGGTCCATCCTTTTGATGTACGGCAAAGAAATGCAATATTGCTACTTTTTATTCGAATGTAACCTGTACCTCGTATCTGTTAATAATGTGAAAAACTTTTCACATGAAAATAAAGGGTGTTTTTTATAGAGGTATAGAACTTTAAGTTGGCATTACTTTTCAAGATGGCGACCGATTTAACAGCTGTCAAGTGATTTATTCTCAGTTTGGTTTGGCAATTCATCATGCATAGACTCACGCCTGAACAACACTTGCAAATAGTGCAATTTTGGGCCCAAAACGAGATTACCGTTGTTCCCGATTTTCATAAGCGAAGCGCACTTCTGGTTGAATGAACAAAGAAAGCTGCCGCATTTGGAGTGAATTGTATATCGAAACACCGTTACATCCAGAAAAACTGACTGTTTGGTGCGCTTTATGGGCTGGTGGAATCATTGGTCCGTACTTTTTCAAAAACGATGGTGGCCAGAACGTTACAGTCAATGGTGAT
Organism: Phasia obesa; assembly: GCA_949628195.1. Taxonomy (NCBI): domain Eukaryota; kingdom Metazoa; phylum Arthropoda; class Insecta; order Diptera; family Tachinidae; genus Phasia; species Phasia obesa. The sequence goes on from OX451219.1 coordinate 6,876,878, forward strand.
CGGTATAGAGCCATGATTACTAACTTTTTCATTCCTGAATTGAATAACCAGGATGTCTAGGAGATGTGGTTTCAACAAGACGGCGCAACATGTCACACAGTTCGTGCCACAATAGATTTATTGAAAGACACATTTGGTGACCGCCTAATTTTACGTTTTGGACCTACGAATTGGCCTCCAAGATCTTGTGATTAAACACCGCTAGACTACTTTCTGTGGGGCTATGTAAAGTCATTGGTCTATGCGGATAAGTCACAAACACTTGACCATTTGGAAGACAACATTCGCCGTGTTATTGCTAATATACGGCCACAAATTTTGGAAAAAGTCATCGAAAATTGGACGTCCAGATTGGACAACATCCGCGCCAGCCGTGGCGGTCATATGCCAGAAATCATATTTAAAATGTAATGCCACAAGATTATCTTTCAGATAAATAATTCATGTCAATCGAATAATCCATCGTTGTTTTATTGCAACTTAAAGTTCTATACCTCTATAAAAACACCCTTTATAATAGTTATTCTGTTTTTCCAGGTTGTTACCTAATCCTAAAATTTTTAAAATAATTTAATAAATAAAATTGGAGTGGCCTACACTTAACTTTACTTTACCCAATGAAAACAGATATGTTTATGTAATAAAGAATATAAATTCAAAGTATATTCGAATCGAAAAATTAATTATTTTCGGTTTGGGGTGTTAAGTAAACTACCCCTTGCCCCTTCCCGATTATGCCCTTCATCTCCATAAATTAAAGGCATAAACTAAATTTCATTCTGATATGTCAACCGGATGACCAGTACAAACTCCACAAAAATAATGGCATAGAAGTATCATGTAACCAAGATGAAAATCAAAGATGATGAAGATGCCTCGAAGTGCCAATACTGACTAGCGTCAATCTTAGAACTATGGTCAGAAATTTCTTAAATGTAGAGGTCATGAGGTATCTAAGCCTTACACAAATGCTAGCAATTACTAGAGACTCCGTGATAAGAAATAAGGCCGACGCTTACCAGTCAACAAGTTACCGAATATTACAAATCGGGTGCCTATAATCATTGAGGACGGAAGGGGGTCGAAAATGGACCTATTAAGGAAGTTGTCTGCTTAGATGTCCCCCGCACATTATAATTCTCAAGATATACATATGTACGATGATTATTATTTATTTTGTATGGAAATGGTTATGCCCAGTATCACAATCCACTACGTACAAAGTATGTATAACTACTTACAAAGTGCCTAGATAGGCTGCCTAGTGCTGCGCTAATCTATCAGTGTGGGGGTTGCGGGTGCGATTCCCACCAAATACTATGGGTGTTTTCTGTAGTAAAGTAAAACGCTTTGCAGGCAGTGTTGTCTTAAAAAAAATGTATAAACACATACTTTGTGTGGGCGTGGCACTTTGTATGAGAAATTCCATGCCCACTTCAAGAATTAAAAATATACAACCTATTTTACGTCCATATAGTTAGGTCAATTGGTGTATGTTTGGATTCCGTACCAAAAGGGTTATAATGTATTCATTTAATATCTTTCCGATATTTATTCGTCTGCCAGTCACACGGCTCTTGAACCATAATAGTTAGACACCTAACACCTAATCGCCAGCAATTTTTCGAAAGCTAAAGGACAGAAATGTATGGTCAGAGTGCAAAAAAACAATTTACGAATTGCTCTGATAAAGCAAGCCCCTACATCAGTGATGGTTGGGCCTTGGTAACTGCCACAGGACTATCACCCTTTTATTTTCATTGAACAGGGCATAAAGGTAAATTAACCAATCCACTGTTTATTTGGACTTGTAAACAATTCGGTGTAAACTGTTGAAAGTTTCAACAAGACTACAAGATTCTAATAATAATAATATGAAGCAATAGTTCCCAGATTTATTTCTTCACAATAATGACCACCCTACTTCCCGGACTTAAACCTGCTGGATTTTTTTTTTCCACACGGACCATTTTGGAGGCAAAGGTACCAACTTCAAAAATATAAAACGGTTAACGCCTTAAAAAAGGGTGCCACGGTAAGCTAGCAGGTGGTGTGCTAGTCTATCAGAAGAGGGTTGTGGGTTCAACTACCATTAAAGACTGTTTTTATCATCGAGAGTGGGACAAAATACCATCTGATCTTACTCGAGCATCGTGTGTCTCGATGTTAGTATCCATGCTAAGGGTGGCTGCATCGTACATTAACATATATGTATTTCTAAAATTTTCAAATATTTAATATGAATTTTATTTGAACTATATTTAAATGAATAATTAATTATTCAGGCTGATGAGGGACGTAGCTGTCTAGAAAATGCATTCCACTCTGCTGGTATCCAATTTTTTCTTTATCTCTTTATAATTAAGAACTTAATCCTAAATAATTAATTTATTTATTATTTTCAAATATTATTACAATAAACAGAAGTTTTTCAATAAAAAAAAAATTACGACATTTCGAGCGCCGACCCCTTTTTTTATACACACTGTGTAATTTTTTAAGTCATGGCAAAATAACCATATACGGACACCACTACGTCATAAAAGAGCAAAAAAAAAGACTCCTGTCTCCCAGTTTTGCCCAAAGACCTCCAGGTTTTTTTTTATTAGCCCTCAAAGATGTGGGGCCTCGATGTCATTTTTGCAAAAAAATGATCATTTCCTCAAGCTCATATTTTGCAAACCGTTTGAAATTTTGCTATACTCTCTGAGGCAAACTTGTAGCTCTTGTCATAAAGAACAAAAATTGTTAACATATAAAATCAAAAAAACTTCATCTTCAAGGTCAAAATCGCAAAAAATTTTAAAAAATTAAATTTTTTTTACCTTTTTTCCCCTGTTCAGGTCCATAGGTAGCAAACCGTTCAAAACTCAAGGAAACAATCAACTACAAAAATGAACCTAAGATCTCAATAAACAACTTTCTAGAACATATGAACTTCCTAAGAATGATTCTTAACACAGTTTAGGTAGCGCTTAGGTAGCCGCAAAAGTGAAAAATTTCTCGAAAATTTTTTAGCGGTGTTAAGAATCATTCCTAGGAAGTTCATATGTTTCATATTTCAAACGGTTTGCAAAATATGAGCTTGAGTAAATGATCATTTTTTTGCAAAAATGACATCGAGGCCCCAAATCTTTGAGGGCCCATAAAAAAAACCTGGAGGGCTTTGGGAAAAACTGGGAGACAGGGGTCTTTTTTTTTGGTCTTTTATCACGTAGTGGTGTCCGTATATGGTTATTTTTTTCCGTGTTGCACTGTGATATTAAACGAAATGTACCGTATTTTACCCCTTTTTAACACTTTAAATGTCTAAAATTACCTAAAAACAACCTATAACTATCACATACTTTAAGTACTAATTATAGTAATGAGCATTATTCTCGTTATTATAACGAAAAACTACTTATCGCTCCAACAAAAGCCGTACTTTTATAGTGCTTCACGTATAAGTATTTACTTTATATAAAGATACCCATCCCTGGATAAAATTCTAAAATTTGTAAAGCTCTATAAAAGAGAGACAAGAATAAACTGCGTTCAAAAATAAAAGATGCCTTAAAGTATGCAGTATCTTTCAATCGGTAAAAAATACGGGGTACTTTCACTGTCTTTTCTGCATTTTCTCTTGGAAATAAGATATATATGGGGAAAAAAGTATCCTATATTTGAATCAGGATACTAAGGTACCTCCTTCCAAAATTTTGTTAAAATAAATTAAATAGTTTTTACGTGATGCGAACACAAACAAAGAAGGACAGACATCAAATGAGTTACTATTTTGTTATATGTATAGATGGATGTTTTAATTTTTTAAAGATAAAAGTTATATTCGTTTGATTAATTTATATTTGATAAAAATTGTTTCTTGTTGAATAAATTCGTTGAAAAACTAACCTCTAAAGTAAGTCAAATGTTATTTTTTATTTTAACTTACAAATACAGTAAAATAAAGTCATCAAAAAACTGAATTAAAAACTCAAAGAAATTAAGTTCTTTCATAAAATTTTGAAATATTTTACTGCATTCTTAAGGTTATCAATGGGAGATAAGAAAATTCCAATATTTAATGTTGAAAAATACTTATTTACATGTTTTTTTTTTTTTTCATTTGACATAAAATAAATAAAATCCATTAAGTTTTTACACCATTTCGTCTTATCAATGTTCAATAAATTCAATGGAAATTCAAACCAAAGTGATTGTTCAGACTGAAACTGCGTTTAACCTAAAAAAGCCACTTGTGAAATTTAACACCTTTTCACATTAGAAAATCTCTGTACAGTCTTGCAGTCGTATGCCTGTATGACGAAGAATTATTTTAAAAACAAACATCTTTTGATATTTTTAAATTAGGTTTCTATAACACAATTATGTATTTATTTGCACAAGTATGTACATGCAAGTACTTGCTTGATAACGTCCTACGACTAAGTAGTACAAACAGATTTTTTTTTTTTTTTTGCATTGGCTCAAGGTCTGTATTTTAAAAATACTAACTGCAAACAATTGACATTTTTATGACGATAAAGAAAGCCTTCTTTCTTTATATTCAATAGCATCATCATAAGCTTTAAGTTTTTTTTTTTTATTCAACATTTTTTTTCTGTCTTTCATAAATAGACAAGTACTTAAACTTTTACTACTCTGCTACTATTTACGAGTATACATATGTACACACATATGTATATGAATAGTCAACTACAAGTGCATGTAGATTGCATGGCTATGTAGAAAATGGTACATAAAAATAGTATATAAAAAATATACATATGTATGTCTATAGGTTCTTTCAACTTTTTCTTTTTTTTTTTTTTTTTGCTAACTGTCAAATGAGCTGTCATTCAACTCATACAAACTAACATACATATATGTACATATAAAATTATACATAAATAAATATATTTTTATTAAAAGTGGTCACTTAATATAAAAATGGAGAAAAAAACTCACAGTTAAGCAAATACGTACAAGTAATTACATGAATGAAGTAATAATATTTGCATATGTACTGTGACGTAAAAAAAAGTATAAACACGACTACAAAAGCTGAAAGTTATACAGTGCGCAGGATCTCTTAATACCAAGGGATTTGAAAGCAGCAATAAAAAATAGGTTTCTGGGGACATTCAGTAACGAGTTAAAAACAAAAGCATTACTACAGAAACAATTAGTTAACTATGCCATTCATTAAAAAGAAAATAAAACGAATTAACTGCCTGACCCACAATGTCACACGAACTCACTTATTCGCATTCAAAACAAAAGCATATTTAAAAAAAATGCCTCACGAATTCTCTCATAAGCATGGTACTCTTTTCATGATTTCGTGCGAAATGCTGTCAAAAGTCCATATAAAAAACTTAGTGCGAAATAATAAAACAGTAACTTATTTCCTGTCTGTCTGGGTTCGCATCACTTAAAAACTACTGGATGGATTTTAACAAAATTTTGTCAGGAGATACCTTAGTATCGTGATACTTTTTTCCACCAAAATATCTTATTTTCAAGAGAAGGTGGAGAAGAAGGAGTGAAAGTATGCCGATTTTTTTTAATGATTTAAAGATACTGCATTCTTTAAGGCATCTTTTATTCTTGAAAGCGGGATATTTGCGCAACAGATGGCGCGGTTGTAAAATAATGACAAAATAGGAATTACTTACTGCCAAATAGCCAATTCAATAAAATTTGGTTTTGATTTGTATTTTTACTTTGTGCAGTTACATGGTTATTAAAATAAACACCTTTTACAGAGCTTTTTACAATAATTTCTAGAACTTTATATTTTATTTTATATAAATTTTAGAATTTTATCTAGGGATGGGTACCTTTCTATAAAGTAAGTACGTAAGAGACTTAAAATTTGGTGTGAATTACTTTCAAAGCAAAATCGAACAAAATATTTTTAGGACGCACACAACGTGTGTGGGCACAGCCAAGCCAATGCGAGAATGGAACGCAAAAGTACGAAAGCAGAAAAACGAAAACAGGTCTAAACGCCCTTAAAAAATAACGGCAAAACCTTTTATTTAATAGAGAGAGACAAATATTGTGTGGAGATACAGAAGCTGGCTTCTATTATTCGGCATCGCATCCCTTTTCAACCCTTCGTTTTAGGGCACAAAAGATATTGACTACTAGACTAAATGACTACTATAGATGCTGCGTTGTACACCTAAAAGCTCGGGGTTTACCAGTTCTTAAAAAGTAGCCAGAATTACTTCCAATACTTACCTTTTTTACTACATTATACTTCAATATGTACACTTCTCATGCTTCATGCGGTTTTATTCTTTAATCACATTCCAAAAACCGGCCGAATATAAGTTTGCTATGTCGAAACCCGAGCCGATGCTTTCACGATCACCCACGTAGCCATTCGTTCGTGGCCTTCAATCCAAACAAAATAGGACCAGAGATCGTATAAATTGAAGCAGAGTACATGACGACCGAAATCATCAGAGAATACACTCGGCACAGTAGCCGTATCTGTTTTGAACCAGTCGAATACCATGACAGAACTGTAATAGTCCTTGTGAGGATTAAGCCATGTTCTTTACAAACATGCTAAAATTCGCAATAATCCCTTAACCTCAGATTCGACCAGGAGACATGTATTGCATGTAGTCATTAAGGGGTGTCTCCCTAAACTATCGGCTGTGTAAGCCTAAACACCCTCATGCTCGTTGAATGAACCATATATCATTTTATATCTCCTCTCTTTACAAAGGTTCCTATACCAACCAAAAAAAAAGTTTAAAATTTTCTCTATCCATTTCTGAGCATTACTATAGCTCCAATTTTTTAGATATAATTATCTGTTTCTAAAAATGTATACTGCTGACATCTACTGTCAAAAACTTTTTATTCATATTAGTTTTAAAACAGACTGCATACACCCGCTTTCGATTTGATCTCAAAGTTAAATGCTGAATATTTAATTAAATTCCCAATTAAGAGTAAATAAGTGCTAAACGTTGTAATGATTATAATTTTGTTTAGCCTTGCTATTGAGTGCCATTCGAAAATTGTGCCAACCTTTAATATTAATAAATTTTTTTCAAGATGACACACAAAGTTAGTCACTTGGAATTAAATTTTATAAAACACTGTATGTAAAGAGTTAAACGATAAAGGCCCATAAAATTGTGACATGTACTTGTGTGCTAGGCTTGCATGTGTACAAACACATACGATTGATTGACAGTTGGATAGGGTGAAATGTGTGACAAATGCAAACTGTGTGTCATCTGTAAAAAGCATGGGGGCCAAAATTGTTTTAAATATAAAATGTTTGCAAGTTTTTCTTTCAAATCTAGCAAAAATAATCTTATTATCGAATTTCATCTGTATTTTTGCTAGCTTTTTATCAGTAAATATATATAAAAGGTTCGAAGGACCAACTGACACATACAGGCAGACTCCGGAGCGCTAACTCTCTTTAAGTGTGGTACCCAAAGGAATTATTACACAGTGCAACACGGAAAAAATAACCATATACGGACACCACTACGTGATAAAAGACCAAAAAAAAAAAGAACCCTGTCTCCCAGTTTTGCACAGTCATTTTTGCATTTTTGCAAAAATTTATCATTTCCTCAAGCTCATATTTTGCACACCGTTTGAAATTTTGATATACTCTCTGAGGCAAAGTTGTAGCTCTTGTCGTAAAGAACAAAAATTGTGAACATATAAAATCAAAAAAAACTTCATCTTCAAGGTCAAAATCACAAAAAACTTTAAAAAATTCAATTTTTTTTTTACCTTTTTCCCCTGTTCAGGTCCATAGGTAGCAAAACGTTCAAAATTCAAGGAAACAATCAACTACAAAAATGAACCTAAGATCTCAATAAACAACTTTCTAGAACATATGAACTTCCTAGGATTCTTAACACCGTTTAGGTAGCCACAAAAGTGAAAAATTTCCCGAAAATTTTTTAGATACCTAAGCGCTACCTAAACGGTGTTAAGAATCATTCCTAGGAAGTTCATATGTTCTAGAAAGTTGTTTACTGAGATCTTAGGTTCATTTTTGTAGTTGATTGTTTCCTTGAATTTTGAACGTTTTTTAAAGTTTTTTGCGATTTTGACCTTGAAGATGAAGTTTTTTTTGATTTCATATATTCACAAGTTTTGTTCTTTATGACAAGAGCTACAACTTTGCCTCAGAGAGTATATCAAAATTCCAAACGGTTTGCAAAATATGAGCTTGAGGAAATGATAATTTTTTTGCAAAAATGACATCGAGGCCCCACATCTTTGAGGGCCCATAAAAAAAAACCTGCAGGACTTTGGGCAAAACTGGGAGACAGGGGTCTTTTTTTTTGGTCTTTTATGACGTAGTGGTGTCCGTATATGGTTATTTTGCCATGACTTAAAAAATTACACAGTGTGTTATCTAACAGGTTTTTAATCATTTCATGAAATAATGAACTAGAACTTTAATATTTTGTTTCTGGAGAGTTCACGTTTTACAAAAGATATTTAAATATTAAACAGTTGCATGAGCAAGCTCACCTAATGGGTGTGCTCATGAGCAAATGGTCATACTCGAACTGAAACTAACTTAATAAACACATGCCTACTCATACCATACAATTAGTGAACAAATCTCTGTTCGTATCATGAACGCAATTAGCTGACCGAGTAAACTTTCTATACTAGAGAGCGCTGTGTTAAATGCCTCATGTTCGAAGCACTCCGTGCGATTTTTAGTAGTTCTGTATTACTTTTGGATAAAGACCTAGTTAGCCGACCGTAATCTATCGGAATGTAACACCTGAACATTGTTGTTGTTGTTGGAGATTGTAGCACATGAAAATTGTTGTCATTAAAGATTTTCTTGCTCTCTTTTCGCTCTTTCTTTAATTTTTCAATATTTTTGACAGTGATGTAGGCCAATCTATTTTAAATAGAAAGCAAGAGCCTCAAAAAACAACAAGTTCCGTTAAAGTAACGGTCGGCTAACTAGGCCTGAAGGCATGGTGCCTTTTTGCTTGCAGTAGTGTTTTTTTTTTTTGTATTTCTTAAGAAATGAAGACCTTAAAATGAGCGTAAGTAATGTTGTTGATCTGTGTTCGTGTTTCACTTAAAGCATAAAACTGCTTGAGCTCACCCAAGCTAATTGTTATTATGTTCAACATTTAATCATACTTATTCAAACTTGCTTATGAAAACTCTGCAAGCTCATTGCATTTAGTTCGTTGTTCTTTGCTGTTTATTATTGTCCACTCATCGTTACTTATGTGGAATGAACAGACATGAATTCAATTAAATATTATAATGAGCGTCTTATGAGCTTCGTTTTTTTGTGCTGATGCAGTGCTTTATTAAATATTTATTGTTCAAGCGCCACAGTTTCTCTACTCAGGTTTTAATAGTTAAACAGTTACGAGGATGGTTATGTCTGCTTTCAATCTGTTTAGAATAAGAAACATATGAATGAGAGTGTTGATGGACTGCCAACAAATTTATAAAACAAATTTAAATATTTAACAGAAATATTAAATCAAATACTACGTTTAATTCAATTAAATTAAATAAACAAAATAATCATAAATCAAGTAGGAAAACGGAAGTTTTATTTAAAAAAACAAACTAACTCAATGCCAGAAATAGTAAAATAAATTTTCAGAATTTTTTCAAGAAATCTATAAAAAAAATTAAAAAGAATTCAAATTAAAGGCATAGAAAAGGAAATAGGCTACACGCCTTTTTATAACACACAAAACACTTTTCAAAATGAATCACAAAAACTGCAAAATATTTCTTTTAAGTAAAAAAAAAAAATTGCCAAAGAAAAAATTAGAATTTTTTCAAAGAAATTAAAAATAAAATAAAATTGTCCTTAGAATTTTTCGGTATTTTAAGAATCAAACAAAAAACATTTAATATTAAATGATTTTTTATATTTAACCTGTTAATTATTTATTCACACTTGTTTTAATGTTCAAACAAAACGGTTTAACTTCCTTTAAAAAATTCTTACAAAAAAAAATTCCTTTTAAAATATTTTATTCAATTCATTGAACGGAAATTGTTGCTTCCTTGGAATTCCACTTCCGTTTTCTCATACTGTTAAATCAATACAATACCGTTGCTTGATTTGTTTCTTCTCTGCTTAAAACAATATCACTCACTGATCGTTTGGCATTATGTTGCTCTTTTATTGTCTTACTGCTGCCTTTCTTTGCTCTTATTTATTTTGCCTGTTCGTTCTATTTTCGCAAAAAATGATAAAAAGGTAAAAATGATCGTTTGCATTCTTACGAGTAGATAGTTATTGTTGTAGGAAGGTTTTTTATTTTGTATTCGCACGTTAGAAGTGTGATCAACTTCCGTTTATTTTCAGTGTATTTCATGATAAAAATGTTTAATAAATTTTTTTAATCAAAATTTTTTTCACAAACAAACTCAGAATAAATAAAAAAATTAACCCATTAATCAAATGAATTAAGTACGAGTTCAAATTCCTAAATTCTCTCCTCCATCTAAATCTCATTTTAATACACTTAAGAAACTCTCATGATTGTGTTTAACAGGTGCTGTTCAGACAAGAGGTTAAGTCCTTTTTATGTTCATTTACTGCATTCCAATCCTTATCCATACAGTAGTATTGATGGTGGTTGAGTTTTGTAGGTGTTTATCTTGTTGTCAGCAGCAACAACTTGTTACCGATCGATCTACTTTTTACCTTTAAGCAAAAACAATCTTGTTGTTGTATTTTTGAAATCCAAATTTCCATCAGATCTGCATGTACACATTTGAAATGATCAAAGTGCATGTAGAAAATTTTTTTTTTCTTTTTTATTTAATTTTCATACGGGTGCAAAATTTTTAAAAAATTCCCACCGCATCTTTGTAAAGTGAATGAGTTTCTTTACACGATCGATATCTTGTGAGAATATTTTGCTTGTAATTGGGAGAAAAAAAGCGATACCGTGTTTATTTGAAAGTATTAATGATTTTGCTTAATTATATATGGATATAGTCTTTTATTTGTTTCAATATTATTTTTTGTATTTTTTATTTGTGTTTTCTTTCCATGTCCTTCAAGACAGATTTTGTTATTCGTCCTGTTTTACAGCCTGAGAAAATTATTATCTGTGTTAGTGTGTATTTCGTTTGGGTTTTACAGGTTCAATAATTGATTTTTGGTTTCTATTCAAATGTAGTCTTAGTCTATTCTTTTTTAAATAATTCGTTAAAACTCTTACGGAGTTTAGAATATTCCCAGAGATTTCGCTAGCCGTTTAATAATGTGCGTGAGAGTTAAGGAAATCTTTGATCGTTATTTGTTATGGAAAAAAAATTTATGAAACAGATTTATTTTTCAATTATCTTATTTTTAGAAAAAATTAATTTGAATTTAAAGGTAAATACCTGGTCCGGGCAACCTTTTTCCTGCCTTGACTTTTATATCGTTCTCGGTTAAAACGAAATAATATCGGGTGGTTCAATTTTAAGGGCCCATGTTGAATGTGAAAGAGACCTAAACGTCAAATTTTTTTCTGCATTTAATTTGACATTTCTCAATTTCAGACTAACTCAATTTGAACCATGGAAAGATACACAATCGAGCAATGCGTTAAGGTTATTCAGGCTTCTTATGCAAATGGCGTTCAAATCAAAATGCATATATAAGTGGACGCACTTCGTGATTTTTTCGGTCAATTTAATCGTCGAAATGTGCGTAAAATCCGAAAAATCGTGCAAAAATTTGAGCAAACGGGTCTGCAGGAGATGTGAAAACACAGGTGCATGCTGCTACAGCTAGTACTGCAGAAAATATTGCAGCTCAACTCGTCGTCGTGCCCAACAATTGCACCTCTCACGTTCGTCTTTGATGAACATTATGCATAAACACTTGCATTAACACGCTTACAAGGTGCAATTGACTCAAGAACTAAAGCGTCTTGATCATTCCGAACGTGTCAATAGTCAGAATGGTTGCAAGAAATGGCAATGTTGGATGATCAATTTTCGAAGAAAATCATCTTTAGTGATGAAGCACATTTTCACCTCAGTAGATTCCTTAATAAGCAGAATAGCCGCATTTGGGCGAGTGATAATCCAAGAGTGATTGTCGAAAAATCAATGCACCCAAAACGAGTGACGGTTTGCTGTGGTTTATGGGCTGGCGGCATCATTTGGCCGTATTTGTTCCAAAATGAGGCCGGTCAGGCAGTTATTGTGAATGGTGTTCGCTATCGTGAGATGTTAACGAACTTTTTATGGCCCTAATTAGAAGATATGAATGTGAACGATATGTGGTTTCAACAGGTCGGTGCCACTTGCCACACAGCTAACGAAACAATGGCTCTTTTGCGCGACAAATTCAATGGCCTTTTTATCTCACGTGGTGGCGAAGTCAATTGGCCGCCAAGATCATGGGATTTGACACCGTTGGACTTCTTTCTTTGGGATTATTTGAAAGAATAGGTGTACGTCGATAAGTCAGCAACAATTCAAGAGCTAAAGGATGAGATAATTCGGCACATTAACGGCATAGAACCTCAATTAAGCCTCAATTTCCAAAATGAGGCCGGCCAGGCAGTTACTGTGAATGGTGTTCGCTATCGTGAGATGATAAAGAACTTCTTATGGCCCGAATTAGAAGATATGGATGTGGACGATATGTGGTTTAAAAAGGACGGGGCCACTTACCACACAGCTAACGAAACAAATGCTCATTTGCGCGACAAATTCAATGGCCTTGTTATCTCACGTGGTGGCGAAGTCAATTGGCCGCCAAGATCATGGGATTTGATACCGTTGGACTTCTGTCTTGGGATTATTTGAAGGAAAAGGTGTACGTCGATAAGCCAGCAACAATTCAAGAGCTAAAGGATGAGATAATTCGGCACATTAACGGCATAGAACCTCCATTATGCCTCAGCGTCATCGAAAATTTGGAGCATCGGATGGAGGTGTGCCGCCGAAGTTGCGGCGGCCTGTTGGCCGATATTTTGTTCCACACATAATTGAACCATACCAATATTACCAATTAAATTTTTCTGCCAAACGCTAAATAGTCGGCTGGATATTTGCCTTCATGTAAAATGAATGCAATGCCACAAATAACATTAATTTCGTAACTATTTTTGTTGTTCTTTTACGTGTTGCTCGATGCTAATACATGCTATGATAATTAGTCTTCGTTGTCTGAAAATTTAAAAAAATAAAAAAAAACACTGTAATTAGTAAAAGTTAAAAAAACATAACCGCAGACTGAGTTAGGTCCTTGAACGAAAATAATATTACGATTATTTTCTCTAGTATTTGCAACACTATTCATTTTGCACATGTGTTGAGCACTCCCCCCTGCCCGTACTGCTATTTAAACATAATAGTTGCTTTCACTAAAGCATTAACTATTATAAACAGTAGATGGTTATAACCAAATAAAGACTGCTTTCCTTCAACTAGTTCCCCTATAATTAGCCCAATATTTTACTTCAAACGGAGCCGATAGAATTTTCTTAATTAAAAGCCATTTTCTTATTTCGTTTTATGAAAGAGCTCTTAAACAAATCTCTTATATTAATTTAACAAAAGGCCTTGATTAGAAATTTCTCACAGCAACTTCTTTACAACCATTAATGTTTTCTTGCGGAAAGAAGCCCTTACGCACATTTACTTAACCTCATCATGACTTGAGACAATTTTCTCTCGGGTATGTGTGTGAAATACTTCCGTCAACAAACAATAACAAAATTAACTGACCCTTATAATTATCCAACAGAGTGAGAGAGAGGAGAATTCAGCCATTTAGATAGGCACTTAATGCATCAATGTAAATTAATGGCTACAGGGTACAACCAAATGATCATAAATTATTAAACATCTGTTACAACCAATTGAAATTAATAAAAGGAAATAAAAAATCCGTATATACTTACATTCAAAATTGCAAGTATCAACAAAAGAAATTAAAATCTGTAACGATTTATTTACAACACTGACCAAACTAACCACAAAAGAAGTTTTCCTTCTTCTTCTTTTGATGATCAGTGATCATGCTAACTAAAATTAAAGTCCGATACAAAAACAGAAAATTATGACAAAACCATATGTGACATTTGATTTTTAGTAACTTGTCAAAATGATGATGATGATGATCTTCATAATGATGATTTACTAAAATTGTTTTCTGTTGGCTGTTGTGACCAGATCATTGTCGTCTTGCTGACTGAAAATGATTTTTGCATTTAAAATTGAAGTGTGGTTTTTGGGGTTATTTTTATTATTTTTTCACAACTGCAGTGTGTTTTTTTTTTTGGATTCTTTCCTTTGTAATGTGTTAAAAATGAAAGTATAACAATGGTTAACAATTTAAGGACCTTGATAACAGATTTATTATTCTTTATAAACATAAGAATTATAACAATTATTGAACACTTTAAAAAAATAGGTCATCACTTAATGTCTCCTAAAGTTGTGGTCAGTATAAAACCAAATGTCAATAAATTGTCAGGATAACATGATAAAAAGAAAAAATAATTGGGATTTAAAACAAGTAAGAGTGCTATATTTGGCCGTGCCGAATCTTCTATACCCTTTACCACGGTGATTTTATTTATACAGACATGTACAGCATTATCCATATTGTTGACTCTTTACATAAATTAAAATAAGTCGTATGAGAAAAAACTCATCATTCACTTAGCTGCGTAGCCACTGCTAAATGAAAACAAATTCCGTTGGCTACAATTGTAGCCGTTTAGTCAACTACTTAATGATATTGAAGACGACAGCTAGATCGTAAACTCTGACATTGTTGTAGAAATACCTATTTTGCTTTTATAAAATTAAATAACTTTTTCAAAGAGTAATAAATATTTTCTCCAAAAATTTTTGTTTGTATATGAATTTGTAATTTATAATTTTGTGACATTTTCTTCGGTTGAATACAATAAAATTGTGGCATACAAAAATAGAAATTAGCCTAAGTTGACTACAGCCACAAGGGTGATCTTGGAGCCATGTAGCTTTGCGGACTTAAAAATAATCGGTTATCTATAAACGTGTGTAATTTATTTTTGACAGTTTGTAGTCGGTATCCTGATCCTGTCTGTGTGTTTAATGCATCTAGATTTTAAAACAGATTTTAAAACAGAGATCTCATCTATTTAAGAATCAAACGCATTAAAAAAATTTGTTACTGTATTAAACATATATTCTTACTATTACCAATATGCTATGTTACAATCATGATTTTCATTTTCAAAGAAATATTAATTTTTTTTTTTTAATATTTCGACAATTTTATGCAAAAATATTTTTTTTAATTTTTTGTAAAATTTTATTCGAAAATACTTTGGAAATTTAAAAAAAAATTTTTTTTTGAAAATTTTTCTATAAAATGGCTTTTTGCAAATGTTTTGATTTTTTTATAAATATTTAAAAAAAATTTTTTTTTTTAATTTTTTTTCATAAAATTTTTTTTTAATTTTTGTTAAAAATTTTAATAATTTTTTTACTTTTAATTTAGGACCTATCTGCAATCTATATTGAGTTAGAATGGTCAGACTAAATCAAAAAAAATCTTTTAAAAAATCCTTATATTGACCCTCACATGTGCCTTTTAACTGCTCTCCTGTTTACCAGTGGGCACCCTGTGGGTTCATTGGCTACCTCTATGTGTATTGCTTTCTATACTAGTATTTAATACAAACCAAAGAATAAAAACCCTACCAACCTAAAAACAAACAAAAATCTCCCCTCCCAGGAGGTTACTGATACCCTGAGATCTCTATGCACTCCTTGCGATCTACCTGTAGCGGGCTAATATTTATTTGACAAAAAAAACAATTGAGAATCATTAAAGCCGAAAAAAATTTGAAAAAAATACGAGAACAAATATAGGTGGGCGTGGTTTTAGGCCCACAGCCTCCAAAGGAATGATGTTGCTGAATTGCAAACCCAAAATTTTCGAAACTATGCATGACAGATTGGTGTGCTTAAATTTTATGTATCTCTTCTGGTGTCTTGGCAACGAGGGACATACTGACAGAGTGACATCGCTCAATCAATTTCTCTATGAATAAGGATCCAGAATATATATATATACTTTATGGGTCGAAAAGTAATATTGTAGAAATTACATCACGGAATCACAAACTTATACATGTATACCCTTAACACCTGAGGTGAAGGGTATAAAGAGCCGTTTGGGGTGCCTCTATAAACTGATCGCCAGTGCGTTAGTCAATAGTCTGGGGTTTGATTCCTGCTAAAGACTCTGAGTGGTTTCAGCAGGCACGCTAGGAGATTCGCAGTTAGTAATAAATAGTAAAGTAAAAATAAAATAAAATTATTAAAATACTAGCTGAGCCCGCCATTTCGCAGGCGTCCTGACAATATATTGTTCGATTATGTTTTGAAAGTAATCCACACCAAATTTTAAGACTCTTACTTTTATAGTGCTTCAGTTATGGTTTATGTATTTACTTTATATATAGGTATCCATCCCTGGGTAATTACTTAGGAACCAAGGCGAATTCATACCAGGTGTGAGCAGTAGAGCAACAAATACAACAAAACAACAACTTTGACATTAGGCTAGCAGGTATCAAAAAATGTATTTTTGACAAGACATTAGCAAAAAAAACCGGACAAAAAATAATCAGCTGGGCTATCGACTCCACCTGGTATGAATTCGCCTTGTCAGGAACATAGGCTTTATATAAAATTGTAGAGTTTTGCAAATAGTGTTTAAAATTTCTCGCTGACAAAAATAAAAGGTGCTGCCAAGTTTTCAGTACCATTGAAACGGTAAAATTGCGTACTTGCAATAATATTTCTCCATTTTCTCGAGGAAATGAGATATTTTTCTAGCAAAAAAGTATACTGTATTTAAACCGAGTTGCAAAGATACCTCCTCTCTCAAATTTTCTTAAAATTCATTCAGTTTTTACGTGATGCAAACACAGACAGGAAGACACAAAAACTTAAAAAAATTTTTGTTTTGCATTCTATTTCGATTACTATGTATCTGCACTAGCAACAAAATGTTCAAAAAATATTTCATGTGCAGAAATGGTCCTGTCACATTTTTATTATATGCATAGATATAGAAGATAACTGAAATGCTTTTTGTTTTTCATCTGAAAATACTATAGGTATGTAGATATAGATTTTTCACCAGAGGGCATGTTTAAGAGTATCAATCCATTGGTGTTTCTACAATATTTTTTATTAGTGACCCCGTAAAGATTACAAATATATTCCAGACCCCTATATGTAGGTAGGAATATCGATTGACCGAAACTCCTT
Source organism: Phasia obesa (assembly GCA_949628195.1). Taxonomy (NCBI): domain Eukaryota; kingdom Metazoa; phylum Arthropoda; class Insecta; order Diptera; family Tachinidae; genus Phasia; species Phasia obesa. Next base: position 6,894,152 of record OX451219.1, read on the forward strand.
TGCCCTTATTCGGGTTGAAAGTGAATTTCTGAGGATCCTGGATAACTTGTTATAATTCAATCAAAAACCCCATGTAATAAAAAAACCACGTTTTTTATATAATTTTAAATTAACGTAAATTTTGTCCACCTTTTATACATTTGTATTTATGCAAAGACACAAGTATGTATGCGGAAAAATAATCATATAAAATAGTTGAACGGTACAAATGTTGATTGTTGATAAAGGGTTTCTGTTATCTTAACCTCTCCAAAATTCAATTCAAAATGTTAAACCTTTGGTTAAATGGTTGTATTAATTACTTCCCAAACAAAATCAAATAACTGAACTCACAAATATGCTCCCTTGCAAACGGAAGGAAATAAATTATCTTCATTTACATTTTATTTCCAGACAAAAACAATCCCCGATTTCCTTATGAGTATTAAAATTCAACATGTCATACAAATCTAACCTATAATCTCTACATAAACAAAAGTTCATTAAAACTGTCAAAACTATTAAACAACCAATAAATTCCTTAAGGACAAACAAAACCAACAAAACAACCAAACATCCAAATAATCTTCAATGATCCCAAATTAAGGTGACAGTATCTTACGTTCTTGTTGTAAACGAAGAATCAAAAGCAAAGAAGCCACAACAAATATTTAAATTTTTCCACATTAAATGTCTTATCGTACGTAAATCATCATTCACTTACAGTAAACGAGAGTAAATAAGAGAAGACCGAAAGTGCAGCAGTATGACATGTATGACATCTTCAAAAGGAATAAATATACATAAAACAAAAACAAAATATTCCCACACGAAAACAAAACAAATGTCAAACAGTTGTATCAACTGTCTTGTTTGGGGACCAACCAGAAAAAATGTGTGTGTGTGTGTGTGTAAGTAAACACGCATGGAAAGGAATATGAATAATAATATAGTATAAGCAGAATTTTTGGTGAGAATTTAAAGAGTAAAAAGAATTAAAAAGAAAAAGAAAACAAAATACTTGTAATTTAAGTGGCCCCAATTCAAAACGAAGCGTACATTATTATTATTAAAATAAAACAAAAGTAGAGAGTAGAAATTGAAACCACGTAGTTTGCTTTATGAAGGAATTAAAAGATGATAAAAAGAACCCACTATCGCAACCAGAACTAAGCGTCATATAAGAGGGAGGTTCCAGAATTATTTCACATGAAAACAATTTAGTACAAAACCTTTAAATTTTTTGCCTTCATTTAACTTTTTTCGGTATTATTCCTTGCCAGTAGTACTCTTCACTTTCCATATTTTCTCTGATGGGAAATCTTTTACCATTAAGCCATTTTGCTAAGATCTGCTGATTATTGTTGTTAAAATACGAAAATAATAGTTCTAGATTATAGATTTAGGCCATTGCAATCGCGGATGTGTTAACACTGTTATTATTATTTTTTCGATAAATAAAATAATGATATGCTTAGTCGCAATTTACATTAGACAGAAAAATGGGCAGACAGACGAGATTTGTAGGCAAGGGGTTGAAGAGGTAGAGTGTGTATTTCATGACTAGTGTTGTTGTTTAAGCAAGAGCAAAAGAGAATTCAAAAAATGTCTGCCCTGTTTCTGTCCTATGTAAATTGCGACTTACAAAACAAGCTGTTGCTAACTGAGAATACCATCAATAACCGGGGAGAGAGCTGAATTCAGCGAACCGAAGGCTTTTAACGTTTATGATTTAATTTATATAGAGGTACCCATCTCTGGGTAATTACTTAGGATAATAGGCCTTATATAAAATTCTAAAATTTATATAAAATTCTAAAATTATTGCAGTGTTTTGTAAATAGTGTTAAAAGTATTGCGCAGATCAAAACAAAAGGTGCTACCAAGTTTGCAGTACTATTTTACATTGCTAAAATTGCTTACTTGCACTACTACTTCATTTTTTCTTAAAAATAAGACATTTTTACGGGAAAAAATTATCCTATATTTGAGCCGAAATACCTAGGTACCTCCTTTTTATCAATTTATTCATCAAGTAATCTTTACGTGATGCTAACACATACAAACGGATAGTCAGGCAAAAATTCCCAAAATTTGTGTTTTATATTTCATTTCGATTACTATCTGGTGAAGAACAAAATTTTCAAAAAATATTTCATGTGACACTATTCATTCATTCAAAGCATTATATGGTGGACACAAGTTTCTTCGTTGGCTGTGAACCGGTGCTAGTTATAGGATTTATTTTAACTTCCAAACAAGGATATTTCTGTTCAATTGTGAGCATACACGGTGCTCATCTTTCGGGTAACTTTTGTATATCAAGATTTTCTGGAAATATGCCCTGAATTAATCGTAATGCCTTGGTCATGCAGCTTGCATACTTTTAAGCACGAGAAAATTTCCCACTATAAATTTAAAATGTTAAAAATGTTTGTACTTCAACTTTATAATTGTTATATAATTAACGCTATCAATTTGGGTTAATCTTGAACTGCCCTCGTACGCGTGGGTTTTCTTTATCGTAGGTTCTGAATATGTAGGAAAGAATCCGAAAAAAAATAGAGCGAAAAATACATTTCGCGCCTAATTGAGGAAAAAAATCATTCGTGCGTTAAACGCGTGCACTGATTCTTACGCGTTGCTCTCCCTGTCTCTCTCTTCTTGGTAGGCGCTTTAGAATACAGGCTTTTATCGTCTACAATGTCAGCTTGAAAGGCATGATCAACTTTAAAACTATGTACGTCATTTCTGTGGCATGTTGTGTGATTGTTTTTTGTTTTCTATTCTTTTTGTTTTAAAAAGTACACAACTGTTTATTAAAAAATAAGTTGTTTAATTTAACGCTCTTGTTAATGTTGGATCGCGGGAATTTATAAATTTATATTTTTCCGTTGAAATTTTCTATTTTCAATATGTTACTATTCTTATCGCAAACTTTACCGTGTTCGAATTATGGCATGGTTATTGATATTTCAATTCCCCCCTTCTTACTTGTTTTGCGGTTCGTAAACAAATATTCCCTCGCTACCATGGCCATGTTGTTGAGTCGTCGAACAGAAGTTGTCATCAACCTTTTATGTATAAAGTCACTTAATTTTTTTTTATTGTCGTATTGTTGTATTGTCGTTCTTGTTGTTTTTGTTATTGCTGTAAGTATAAATGTATGTCATTTCCCCATAAAAAATGTATTCTATTGGTTATACATACATATGTATATAAATATGTATGTAAATACTTATGTACATAAATTTAAGTACTTCTCGTTTGTATATTTTATTTTATTTAGAGTTCTATGCACTTACAAGTCCCTTTAACAGCTTTTAATTTCCACATTGAAAACATAAAAAATAGAAACCGATTAAATTTAACTGAATTAGAAGAAAGAAAGTTTAAACTTTTCACAATGCTTTGTCCCAATATATATAGAGGACCGTAATACTGCGTCCCCACGGGCACGCTCTCTCAATTACTATAGCGAATTACTATACTTATAAGGCGACTTCCGATAACTAATTACTCCGTTTACACGGCAACTTCCTATTTCGATTTGATAGTTGCTACCAGAATGATTGAAACAAGATTACGCCATGCATATGATTTCCCATTAGATGACAGGATTCATTATCCTACACAATCCTACGATTCAATCACAAGTAAGTCTGACAGAATTCTGTCCTCAAGAAAACGTTTCAAAATGGCGTTGTAGATGCCACACTATCATAAAAAAAAAGTTTTTGCAACTGTGATCGCATGGAAAAATACTATTTTACCCCCAGTCTCCATTAGACATTAACATGTCTTAACAAAAGACAAATTTCATTTTAAAAAACCAGTATTAAAATAATGTTTTTTTATATGAAGTTTGTCTTTTGTTAAGACATGTTAAACCCCCGTCTTCATTTGCTATCAACATGTCTTAACAAAAGTCAAGCTTCATATAAAAAAAACAGTATTTAAAATAATGTTTTTATTTATATGAAGTTTGCCTTCATTTGCTATCAACATGTCTTAACAAAAGTCAAACTTCATATAAAAGAAACGGTATTAAAAATAATGTTTTTATTTATATGAAATTTGACTTTTGTTAAGACATGTTAAACCCCCGTCTTCATTTTCTAACAACATGTATTAACAAATGTCAAACTTTTGTTAAGACATGTTAAACCCCCGTCTTCATTTGCTATCAGCATGTCTTAACAAAAGTCAAACTTCATATAAAAAAAAACCAGTATTAAAAATAATGTTTTTTTTCATATGAAGTATGACTTTTGTTAAGGCATGTTAATGTCTAATGGAGACGGGGGTAATGCCTAATGGAGACGGGGGTTAATGTCTAATTGAGACGGGAGATGAAATAGTATTTTTCCATGCAATCACAGTTGCAAATTTTTTTTTGCATGATAGTGTGGCATCTACAACGCCATTTTGAAACGATTTTTTTACTTAGGACAGAATTCTATTAGATTTTCTTGTGATTGAATCGTAGGATTGTGTAGAATAATAAATCCTGTCATCTAATGGGAAATCATACGCATGGCGTAATCTTTTTTCAATCATTCTGGTAGCAACTATCAAATCGAAATAGGAAGACATGTTAATGTCTAATGGAGATAATAAAATCTTCATTATTAGCCAATAGGCAGACAGTTTGGTGACGTCATCAGCCCAACATGCGCAGAAAATTTTAATTTTATGTGCGGGATGGCGTAATCTTGTTTCCATCATTCTTGAGTTGTTAGTCGTATTCTACTTTTGTAGATCTACTGTTTTTTCACCCTCAACACAGGAACATATATATTGGGATAAAGGGCATATAAAAGTTTTTGATTCCGTTTGAATAATTGGGTTCGCAACCCAAAGAGTAAAAATATTCTGAAATTATACGGATAGAGAAGTAAAGTTAATGATATACATCTGTGTGCCCGTTTTTGGATTGTAGTAGATTTTCCGACTACTCATTTAGAAATGTGTAATATACCGATCTGTCAGCAAAATTGGTCTATAAATTGCGGACGTATTGTAAAAACACAACCGCTACTTAAGGTCATTAGCGTAGGAGGACATATCTACTAGGGGCGGCAAAACCACTTTTATTGGAAAATAGTATTATGAAAATAAAAGCATAGTAGAATTTCAAAAAATTCTGGGTGAGGCCACAGCAAGTCTGGAGGGGTAGTCCACCCCCCAGAATGGCCTTTATATGCTGTTTAAGGTTTTCACAACGACAGCCAATTAAAACTGTATACTGGAGAGGTTTCATCAGTGGCCTTTTTAGGTCAATTCTACAAAGAGTCCTGACAACCGATTTCGTATACTCCTTAAACTATTGAGTGAAAAATGAATCCACCTAACCGCACTTTCTTCTAAATGTCAATTGACATTCCAGAAATCTACAGTCATTTTGTAACCGTTTGCAAAATCAAAAATAAGTAAAAAGTTTTATAATTAAATTTCCTATCGACTTGTCTTTTTTAATTTAAAGCGAATGAAAATTGTTTGTATCATCAGCTAATACAAGAGGGGCTTATATTTTATGAATAATTTATTATTTCTGTACATGTCGATGTGTTTGTATTTAGAAACAATTTAATTGCAACAGCCAGAACAACTACAGCATAAACATTAAAATATTATTTTAACCAAAGCACACAATCCAAATAAATGTGTTTATTTTTTCTTATTTTTGTTTTTTTTTTCAAAATTCATATGTTTTGAGTCATTGATTTTTAAGTACTGCACCTAAGACTCTTTTAACGGCTAAAGGAAGATATAAGCAATAGAAGAAAATTGAAACATATAGAGGCGGTGCTAGGGAAGGGCAAATGGACAAAATAAATTCGATAGCATCGGTAGTTTGAACAGTATCGGTATGTATTGGATGAAAAATATGGATATTTTTGTCAGGAGGTTAAATGACTAAGTTCACCGAGGCGGTGTTGTCAATGCACAAAATACCATATTTAAAAAACTAAGAAATGCTGAAGATATTTGCAGTATTTTTTAAAACTTAATAAGACGAAAGTATATATATATATTCATAAAGTATACACATACATATATACTGGATCCTTATACATAGAAACGTTAATTAAGCGATGTCCGTGTTCGGGTAGTAATTTAATTTGCCAGTGCACCAGACGGTATGCGAAAGATTTAAGCTTACCCATCTACCAGGCATAATTTAGAAAATTTTGGCATTGCAATTCAGCAACATCGGATCATTCCTTTGGAGGCTGCGGGAAAAAAACCACGCCCACCTATATTTTTTCACTTAATTTTTTTTGGCTTTAATGATTTTCTTTTGCTTTTTTTCAAATACATATTAAACTGCATCAGGTAGATTGCAAGAGTGCATACAGATCTCGGGGGATTAATTAACAACTTGCGAGGGCCGATTTTGTGTTTATTTTTAGGTTGGTAAGGTTTTTCTGCTTTGATTTTTATTAAAGGCCTTTGTAGTTAGAAAGCAATAAATATAGAGGTAGTCATTAGACCCACAGAGTGCCAACTGGTAACCAGAACCAGTCAATAGGCCCATTAGGGGAAAGGTGTCAATATGAGGAATTTTTTTTTAATTTTTTCAAAATTTTTTTTAAACTTATTTTTTTTTTAAATTTTTGTTGAAAATTTTTTTGAAAATTTTTTGTTAAAATTTAGTGCGTCCATTGTAAAACAATTTAGATTGCAGGAAGTTCCTAATTTTTATAAACAATTTTCAAACAAATTTTATAAAAAAAAAATTCCAAAAAATATTTACAAAGTTTTGAAAAAATTTTTAAAAAAAGATTAAAAAAATTAATTTACAAACAATTTTGAAAAAATATTTTAACAAAAAAATTTTTACAAAAAATTTTCCAAAAAATATTTTAAAAAAATTAAAAATTAAATTAAATTAAAAAAGGATAAAATTAAAAAAAATCGAAATAAATGTACAAAAAATGTTTAACAAAGAAATTTTTACAAAACATTTAAAAAAAATATTTACAAAAAATTAAAAAAAATACTAAAAATTAAAAAAATGATGTATCAAAAATTTTGAAAAACAATTTTAACAAAAAAATTTTCAAAAAAATTTTCGTATAAATTTAAAAAAAAATTTAAATTTTTTTCAAATAAACATAAGAGGGTAGCACAATATCTAGCATTACTATGGTGAAGGGTATATAAGATTCGGCATGGCCGAATATAGCACTCTTACTTGTTTTATATGGAATTGAACAGAAAGGTTTAAAATCAACAAGAAAATTCGTATGACCCTAAATAGTCGCAATTTATTATTCAGTTTTAATTGTAGCTAATTGCTTTTTTTGCTGCTTCAAAATAACGACAACAATTATCAATTATAAATTATTTAGTTCAGATTTTTTTCTTTCATTGAATAGCATGATTTTCGTTAGTGGTTAAATTGCTCTAATAAAATATGCTGCATTGTCGTCTATGCCTAGATGTTTTTTAATTGACTGTCAAATAAAAACTTTATATTATGGTTCGATGAGCTACTTATGTAGAAGATGCAATGCTATTTGGTTCAAAATTCGAACTCAGAGGGGTAAAAATGGAAAACACGCAATTTATGTATGTATGTGCAAACATGCATACTTGGGATTTTTTCATTACCATTGAATTTTCATTGGCATTATTTCAAATAGTTACAATGAAACAAGTTTAACTATCATTTAATGCTACTGTTTTATTTTTAATTACAATTGTTTTTAGCAATGGTAATGGAAACGTAATGAAATTGTATAATTACTAATTATAATTGATGAAAAAATCATTGTTTTTATTAAACACAAATTTATGATTGCATTTGGTTTTAATAACTACGAATAAAGTACCAATTTCATGCCTGCAACACCACTATTGCATTCACTCTAGTTTTGAAAATCTGTACTACACATTCTTCAACGGGTTAAAAATTTGTCATAAAAATTTAATTCTCAGAAATTTTTAATATTTTTTTATGATTTTTGTTTGTTTTTATCTGAAAAAAAGCACATAATAGGAGAGCAGAGAATGGAGGTAGGACATAACCACAAAAAGGTTGATTGCAAATGTGGCCAATAATGATAATGCTTTTTTATAATTTAATCATTAATTAATGGTAATGATTTTGTTTTTTAAATAATTACTAATGAAACTTTTTCATTAAAAAGCATTACCATTAATGAAAACAATGGTAATGAAAAAAAATTTATTAGCATTAATGAGAATTCAATGGTAATGAAATTGTCAATTAATTACTCAATCTAATTAATTAGTCCCATGTATGCAAACATGTTTGGAAAAAAACTTAAAATAGATCCTTATCTAGAAGGGGCTGTGTAATAGAGTACATATGTTTTCAGAAATATCTTCGCTGCTGTTGAGGTCAAAACTAATTTTTTAGCCCTGATTTCAATTTTTTGCTGTGTAGAGAGTGGATAATAGTTGATTAATTTTACAAGTGGTCAATACCCTAATATACATACATACTTATATTGAACTTATTAACGAAATAAGTTCAGAAATGAGATATTTGTGCGGAATAAAGTATCCTATATTTGAATCGATACTAAGGTACCTCTTTACGACATTTTATTAAAATTCATCCAGTAGTTTTTACGTGATGCGAACACAGACCGACGGGCAAAAATTCGAAAAATGGCAGACACAAAGTTCGCAACAAATTTTATTATGGGTGGCCCATACAATACAACGTAAATATTATGGGGCACTCATACTATATACAATTTATGTAGCATGTGTCACCCTAAATAGATACAACTCATAGTACGGGGAGACCCTTACTATATAAAACACTATGAAACAAAACCAAGTTAGCAAAAGTTAGGTCGTTTCTGAGAGTGAGGGGTGAAAATAGAGGCTAAATTAGAAGACCCGCATCGCGCCGTTCTTTTATGTTAGTTCGAATTTTTTTTTAATCGACCTTCGAACTTTGCAGTCAAATGACGACCCGAAATAGCCTTTCGCAAAAAATTATGAGTTGGAAGCACTCCATAATCAACAACTTTGTTTAATAATAATGCTATTTACTTCGAAATGAGCTTGGTTTTCTATAACTTTTATTGTATAGGGACACCTTTACTATAAACAACTTATTTATTATGGAGACACCCTTACTATATACGCTGTATATAGTATGGGGACATAGTATGGGTACGTAAAACCGTAATGGCCAGAAACTAATTTTTTCAGAGTTTCATTGTAAGGTCCCTTTAACAAAAATCTATCAAAAAATACAATTATGAATTAAAGGGTCTCTCCGTTTCTTTGCAACGTAACATTAAAATTGACTTTAGTCGCTATAACGATAAGATATAAAAATTTTAAGAGACGAGATTTTGATAATGGCTGAATGAATGGACAGACTGAAAGTTTCATAAGTCATTCTATTTTGGTAATTCCCAACTACATATGCATATATAAATGTGTTTATCAATTTCGAACTAAATAGGAGCATAAGTTCCTCAGCATTTGCATAATGTGAACAATTTCGAATAGATGATCGAAAAGATTTCATAAAAATTTGTTTGCAATATAGTTGCCACATTATAAAATAAGTAAGGGAATGCAAGAAAGTCTATTATATAAAACAGAATTATATTAAACTTTTTAAAGAAAAAAATTGATGGGTATCTCGGATTCGTTACTGCTGAACCGCAGTTCTTTTTAAAGTATTTTCTATACTGAAGCTAATTTCAAGTGGTTAATTTTTTGTAGTTGTAAATAAATGTATTAATGCCTATTATTCTCTATCTATATTTACAATTTATTTTTCTTACTGATCTTTATGAGGAAAATTATGTTATGTATGTCGTCGGCATGTACACGCAGTAAGTTAATTTAAACAAATACTCATGCATCAAAAAGCAGACAGTACAGAAAAGTTATTATTAAAAAAAAAGAAAACAAAAAGAAATTATAATAAAATTTGCATTTTGTTTTTTCTTTCGTATAGAAATTTTATAGTTAAATGAGGTGAATGAATTAAATATTTATAGGAGGTAAGAAGGAAAGAAATGAATATGGAAATTGTTTTATGTAAAATATGCACTTCTTCTTTAAATAGTCTGAGACTTTAATTAAATTAAACACTCTACATGAAAAGCAAGCATATTTAAATAATAAAGAAACAAATAAAAATAATTAATTTTTTAATAAAAATTACTGATATTTTAAACGATGCCCCCAATTTAACTTTAAACTGTATTTTTAATATTAGGAAACACATTTTTGCTATGAATAATACATTAGTTATTGGTACATATGTACATATGTATATACTGAGAAATATTAATGAGTCAATAATTTCAAAGCCAAGTAAATATGTTTTATAAAAACAATATTTGTTTAAGCCGATTAGAACACAAGCCATAGAATTTTTATTAACTTTGTTAAGTATGAAAATCGACAAAGACATATAGTTGACATACTTATTTGCATAATGATTAAATATGCTTGTGAAATGAAAAATCTCGAAAAATTAAAAATAATAAAAAAATTCTATACATTGATGATCTGACACAAGTCCATTCTATTAACCGAGTCTAAATAAATTTTGCGTTCAACAAATCTTGGTTTTTGGAATACATACTGTAGCTTTATGTCTATATGTGTTGGCATCACGTAAAATTTTAATAAAATTTTATAAGGAGGTACTTTGGGTCAGAAATGGAAGCGGGTACCGGTGCAGGTGTTCACATCCTGGGAACTAGAACACGCATGTCCTACTACAGACTACCAAACGATTGTAGTGTGTTCCAGGCAGAGGTGATGGCGGTTTTAAAAGCCACAGAGCTGGTGTCTATACACGTTTTAGAGGGGGAGGTCACTCTGTACGTCGACAGCCAGTTGGCGCTTAAAGCCTTGAAAAGACACAAGCTCACATCTAGGCTGGTAGATGATTGTAAAAAGGCTATCGATGCACCGACGGACAAGTATAGGGTTAGATTGTGTTGGTCCCCGGGCCATTGTAATATTGAGGTCAACTGGACTGGGCTCGGAAGGGGAAAATTCATTTAGGGTAGAATCGGTTAAGCTACCGATAATTCACTACTACAGGACGATATCAGACTGGGTAGTCAGGAGAACCAACGTGTCTTGGGAAGTAAGGGGGATTGCAGAATGTCAAGGTCAATCTGGCCTATACTGGACGCTGCGAAAACTGAGATACTCCTGGGTCTAGACAGGAAGGTTCTAAGAGCCGTGATAGGGTTGATCACTGGTCATTGCGCCATTAGGGCAATGACTAGCAACTGGGTCGTCGGCACACCGGACTTTTGTAGGATGTGCGAGGATGAGGAGGAGTTGGAAACTGTTGAGCACGTCTTGTGTCACTGCTCGGTATTACAAAGCCGCAGACTTAGATGGCTAGGTGATAGAATTCTCGAGGGGCTCTTCGACATCGCGCGGTGTAAAATCGAGGATGTCGTCGGCTTCATCAAGGAAATCGGGTGGCTGAGTGATAGGTGGCAGGAAGCATAATAAGTCTCTCTTTTTGTAGTTTATCTGAAGCGAATCACAATGGACCCAACAGGGTTCCGAGTGGATGTGCCAGAGAAAAAGTAGTGAAAGTATTCAATTTTACCGATTTAATGGTACTACAAACTTGGCAGGAGGTACCTAGGTATCTCGGTTCAAATATAGTTCCCGTCTCAATCTCTCATTTCCAAGAGAAAATAGAGTAGTAGTGTAAATACGCAATTTTACCGATGTAATAGTACTGCAAACTTGGCAGCACCTTTTGATCAGCGCAAAATTTTAAACACTATTTACAGAACTCTACAATAATTTTAGAATTGTATATGAATTTTAGAATTTTATATAAAGCCTATGATCCTGAGTAATTACCCAGGGATGGGTACCTTTATATAAAGTAAATACATAAACCATATATGTATGTATGAAGCACTATAAAAAGAAGAGTATAAAAATTTAGTGTGAATTACTTTCTAATCAAAATCGAACAAAATATTGTAAGGACGGTGACGAATGTAAAAAATCCATTTTTTCGAAAAACACCCATTATTTGATTTTTATCGCAAAAAAAATTTTGGACAAATTTCACAAAATCGGTTAATAACTATTGAAGAGATAAGTAAACATCAAATCAATAATTTAAAAATCTAGAAATCGCCAAAAAAAAATTTAAAAAAATAAGTTCGAAAAAATCGCCAAAATCACGTAAAATTCATAACAAGCAATAAAATTAAATAAAATTAGATAGTGGTAATTAAACTGGAAAAAATCGTCAAAATCTTAAAATATATCTGAAGAAAAGTTTTAAAACAGTAAAAAACAAATTTGAAAAAAAGCTTAAAATCAAGGAAGACCAAAAATATTTCAAAATCAATAAAGGACGTAAAATTAGAAAAGAAAATAATAATCAAAAATGAAAATAAAACGGAAAAATATTTAAAGTAAAAAATTAACTTTAATAAATAAAATTGCAAGTTATTCCAAATAAACTGTCCCTAATTTAATTTTTTCTGAATTTTGCAAAAACATATTCACCACAAAATTTTTATATAAATAGCTTCCTTACAAAAAATATTCACCGCAAATATTTTAGAGTGAAATATTTTGTTACACTTTTTTTTCATTTTTAAATCAAAAAATATCCTAAAGTAAACTATTTTTAAATATTAACTACCAAAATTCATTACAAAAATATTTAAAATCAAAAAGAATTCATCACAAACATTTTTGTAAAAAAAAAATTTAACTAAAAAACTTTTCGAACATAAAATTTTGGTTTAAAAAATATAACCAAAAAACATGTGTGGTAATATTTTTTATATAAAAATTTCTAACCAAGAAGAAAGAACGAAATAATTCTAATAAAAACTAATAATATAACTATTAATTGTTCCGAGTCCTTGACATATTTGCAAGTTTTTATTTGTAATAATATTAATTAATTTTTTTTTTAATAAAACCAAATGTAGTTTTTTGTAATATTTAATATTTATTAAGTTTTTTCTCGTTTTAAATTGGTTGTGTTATTTTTTTACAAATTAAATGTAAACGTAGTTTTAAATGAATTAATTATTATAATTTTTTTTTTTTTTTTTTTTTTGTTTTGTTTTTTCTTTATGAGCAATAATATTATTATAAACTATTTTATTAATTTATATTTTTATATATACGATAAAGAAGAGGAAAGGAATTAATTTTTTTTGTAATCTTTACGGACTTATGGTTGTTTTGTAGGGCAACGTTTTCTTGGAGAGAAGGAGAGGAGTTGTTACGGATATGGTTAACAAAGCTAACTAGAGTCTTAAATATTTATGATAAATTATTTTTCATTTTTTATACCTATGCATGTGGTTTATTTAAAAAAAGTTTGTAGTATTTTCTACAAAGCTAAATAGAGGCTTAATTTGTTGCTGAAGACAATTTATTTATTTGTTTTTTTTTTTACTGTTTTAATTAATACATTTTTAATTAAATATTTAAACTTTGATTTTTTATTGGATTTTTTGTTTAATGGTTTAATGACTATTAGCAATTGTTACACAATGAGTTATGAAATGAGTTGTTCGTCTGTTAGTGATTTTATTTCTTATTATTAATTATAAATTTCATTAAGATATTGTTAAGTAAATTATTTATAAAGAATTTTTCTTTAATAATACTTAGGAAAAATTTTAGCACTTGTTCTAAAAAAGTTAGAACTACAAGGCATGTGTATAACGAAAAGAGCTTTTGGATTCTAAGGATTATATTTATCCTTACAACTTGTGGAATAGCAATAAATTATAGATTGTGCTTGATTAATTTAATAACGATTTTGAAATAAAAATCATCCTTTAAGTTTTAAATATTATCTATACCTATTATGGTTTCGAGTAAAAGTTTCTAAGAAAAATTATTTATCAAAGAATCGTTCTAAAATACGCTTGCAGATTTCTTAACGTATAAATAGATCATAACGTTTTACAAGCTACTTGCAAAACTTATTGATTACAATGCCATTTTAGATTATAGTTTCAAGTATTTAAAATACATATTTGGAAAAAATGAAAGTTTTTTTTTTTATAAATTTTACTTAAATTTATAAGAAACAATTATAAGCCTTAACTTTAAATAAACTTTTCTGTTAAAAATTAAGTTTCTATTTTCTAGCTATCCGATGACTGTTTCTCTAAAAACAACAAGGCAAGCAAAAGAAATAGGTACCTACCGTTTATAATTTGAAAAAAATCAAGTTCGAATAGGTATTCATTACAAAAATCGAAAACAAGAAATAATGTAAAGGTTGCTAAATCAAAACTGTTTATAAAAAATTTCGACTGGCTATTGATAGGTTTTCTGTTAATAATAAAAAAGTAACAAATCAAGTTTAGCAACCCACTTTAGGGTCTACCTGGCTAAACTATACTTTAGCCATATATTTCGAAATTTTCGAAAATCAAAAATTATATCAGAAATTAAAATAATTTTTTCTTTTTATTCAACGAAAAAAGACTTTAGAAATTAAAATGAATCCCTTTATAACCATGTGCGAAATTTTAAATCCTTTACATTCATTATTCAGCATATAAAAAAATAAAAAAATTGTGTTTTAAAAATTGAAATCATTTTTTTATTTTTTATTTTACCTAAATTTTGTTTATTTGGCGTCAAAAATTTGTAATCTACATATTTATAAGATATACCTACATATACCTATTTCTTGTAATGATCATGATTTTTTTATTATTAAACAATTTTATTAGTTTTGTTTTTTAAGCAATTTATTATTTCTTTAATAGAAAAGTTTATCTAATTATAGGTAGCGTCAATATAAAATTTGTAACATAAATTTCCATTTATTTTTATAATCTAAACATCTAAATCTTTAATAATCGTATAAAAACATTTATAGGGAGAAATGTATAATATCATGTTAAAGGTACAGAGGAAAGAGGAAATGAGAGAATGCAAGAACAAAAATATGTGTTTATAAAATAAAAATCTTTGTTTGAAGTGTGGGAAAAATACTGTGCATTTTAAAGTACTGTTTTTTTGTTTGTGTTTGCTTTATTTTTTAAGAAATTCTAATTAAAACAGACCCTTCTTCTTTTTCTCCTTTTTACCGTCAACATTATCGGTACTGCTGTTGGCTCCTAGTGATCTACGCTTCAGCTCTTCAAGAGTTATATGATTAATATCTTCCCACTCTTTGCGTTCTCGCTCGAATTCGCGGCGTTTTTCTTCCAATTCTCGTATTTGCAGTTCTAAGGCTTTCTTACGTTCTTCATGGCGGCGCGCTAGTTCAAGCTCGGAATCTTTTAATTTTTGCATTTTCTCCTTAACTTTCATATCGAATACTTGCTCCATTTCCGCTTCCATTTTCTTCATTTTTAATTCATGTTCTCGCTTTTCCTCCTCCATTTGGGTGAGAGGATTTTTATTGGAGAGTCTTGCTTTGCCATCGACCAAGCCCAGTTCGGAGAGTTTGCGACATCTATAGTTTTCATAATGGACATTGTTGGTGACATCTTTAAGATCCTGCAGATGGGTTCGTATGACCATATTGCGTAAAGCTATAAAGTCACAATGAGAAAGATTTTCTACCTCCACCAAGCCCCAGGGGTAACGGCGGCCACGTACTTTTTTGCCATCGGCTAGTTCCACTATAGTATTGGCTCCCACAACGGCAAAGGGAACTCTTGAGCGTAAATTTTGAGTAGTTTTGCTATCTTCGGCTACATCTTCCAGTGTTGAGGGGAAATCATAGATTTTGATTTTATGTTGGGCAATTTCATTTAGAATTTGTTTCTTGAACAGATGCACCTCGTCGGGGGTCAGGGTATCGGCTTTAGCTATGACAGGAACTAAATTAACTTTATCCGATAAACTCTGCATACAAGCAATATCCAATGGTCTTAAACCATGACCAGTAGGACCAATAAAATATAAACAACAGTGCACACGGTTATCGGGGATTTGTTTACGATATACTCTGGATTCGGCTGTTAAATATTCTTCATATTTAGAATCTACATATTCCAAAATAGGTACCCAACAATTAGTATTATCGACGCTATCACCAAAGCCGGGGGTGTCCACCACAGTAAGGGTTAGATTGACACCGTTTTCTTTAAGCAACACTTTGGTGGCTTCAACGGCCACGGTTTTTTTCTTTCTTAATGAAGGACCCGGATACTGTTCCGAATTGTAGATGTCCGATAGGAACATGGAATTGATGAGCGTTGATTTTCCCAAGCCACTGGCTCCCACCACCATCAAAGTGAATTCAAAGCCTCGTTTGACGGCCTTACGATACACTTGATTTGGTAGATTGGCGAAACCCACGTAACCTGCAATTTCCATAGGTTTGTTGCGTACTGGCAAAGGTGGCTTTTGCTTTGGTTGTGTCAGCTGCTGGTGTTGTTTATTTTCATGTTCTTTTTCTTGCAATTCTGTAGTCAGCTTATTGGAATCATTATGGCCTATATTATTTGCCTCACCACCACCCCCATTTGCTTGTTGCAGCGCTGAAGCTTTTGACAGAACACTTGAACCACCACCAACCGAGGGTGGTAAAGTGTGCGGTAGAGCCGGGGCAGGTTGTTTATCTCGCAGTGCTAGTTGTGCCAAAGTACTAGGCAACGAGGATATTGCTCCATTAGATCTGGGGCTGTTTTGCATGTTAATTTATTGTTTCTTACTGCACAAACACTTTTTAAACAGATTTTATTTTTATTTTTGTTCTATTTTTCCAATTCTTAGGTTTATTCTTTTATGTTTTATCCTTTTTTAGAATTCATACAATTCTTTTTCCTTCTTACATATACTTTTTTTGCTTTTTATTACTCTACTTGTAATCACTTCATGTCACACCTAAATTTCTGGGATTCCTTTTTTGAATTTTGTTTCTTAAGACTTTTTACGTTATTTGAAATTATTGTTTTACATGTTTCTTAGATTTATTTCTGAAATAAACAAATTGTAACTCTTTTCAACTTTTTTTTATTGCTTAATATTAACAATTATATCTTTTGTTGTTTGATTTATTGTAAATTTTGGGGTGCACTCGTCAAGTCTTTCAATTTCAATATGCTTGCAATGCGAAAATTCACACAAAATGCGCTTATTATTGTAGTGTTTTCTCCAACAATAAAAGTAAAACTAATAATAAGAACTTATAACAGTATTGTTGAAAAGAGATAACAAGAAAATATAAAGGAAGTTTTTGTTATATCTTAATGAGTACAAGCGAATAAGACATACACTTTTCGAAAGTATTACTCATTTATATTTGTTAACTTCTCTTTTCCATTATCTTTCTTTATATTATTTTGTTCATGTTTGGCTGTGTGTTTTCTGCTGGACGCTTGTTTTCTGTTTGCTCGTATCTAGTGTTTCTTACTTGTTTATTATTATTCCAGATGTTAAAGACGAAAGTAAATATAGCAAAATAATAAAAGAATCATTGCCAGATGGAAATTTTTTATGCGTAAATAATTGTCTTGCTTTCAATAATATTAAAATTAAAAAGTTGTTTTAAAAATACATGAAAGAATATTGGATATGCAATTTTATATAAATCCTTTTCAGATTTAGTATAAACTATTTTTAAATTTAAAAATATAACATTTCTGTTAGAATGATCGGATAAAACAAATTTTATTTTGCTACAGTTTTAATTATGTTTATATGTATCTATCACTGCTTTTACATTTGGACAGCAAATGGGCAAACAGATAAGTTTTGAAGCCAAGAGTTTAAATAGGTAGTGTGTGTATTTCATTGCTGTTCAAAATCTGTACACATCTTGTCTGTCGGCCCATTTTCTGTCCAAATGTAAAAGCAGTGTATGTACATACATATGTATTTAAATATAAACAAAAATTTTTTTAAGTGGGTTGTGACATGCCCTCTTTCTTAAAATCTTGTACATACATATTTTTACCCCAATCGAGAAATAGATGCCATTTAAAATACCTAGTAATTATTCTATCGCAGACCAGGTAGAAGGTTATCTCATCTTTTTTTGTTTATAAAAGAGATGCACCCATGAAATGTATGGGATTTGCAAAAGTATTATTTTTTGCACTTCCACGCATTTTCGGACATCTGGGGATTAAAAATTGAGATGTGCATTAAAATTTAATTTCTATAATGTAAACCGGCCAGGCCCCTCGCATTTAAGTGGTAAAAATGGCCTAAAAAAGCTGTAAAAAAGATATGTGGCTTTATTAGTCAATAACTCTTAAATTGAGAGGTTTTCCTGATTTACTTATATAAACTTTTTATTCGTTATAAAGGGAGAAATATTTTGTTCATACAAACTTTTAACCCACGATAAAGCGTAAGTGTTTTTTTAGCGGTTCAATTCGAAGGTTATCTTGAAACTGAACTTTGAGTGGTTCTCATTCATATCTGGAGGTATGTAAATATGAACTCTCTTCATCATGAGATAGAACATTTTGCGCTCATTTAGTATGTGAATAAAGGTTTTTTGAATGTTGTCCATTTTATGGCTTAAAGACCAAAAACTGACTGAGGCCTGCAATATTATTCAGTAATTTTAATACTGAAACACTTGAAAGTGTGCAATTCCATTATTTGCGTTTTCTAAGTGTTAGTTTTTATGTTGTTTTGAACGTAATTTAGCTAATATATTATCATAAATTCATTTATTATGGTTTAGAAACAAAATTTTTATACACAGCGTATTTTTGACCACCTACATAACCGGAAATGCGCGGGGAGCGAAAAAAATAACACATTTGCATATATGGGTGGTCTAATATGTACCCATGTATGTATGTAAAATATTTTTTCCGTACTTGAAAATTTATCGAAAAAAATAAATTTTGTTGTTTTTGTAGAAGCTTAATTAATTATCAATTATTCGATCATAAAAAATATTAAGATCATTTACATACATATGTACATATGTACCTATGTATGCATATTCCTATTTATATCAAAAGTTTAAATTTATTAAAATATTTCCAATGCGTACCTACTCTGTTCTTCTAATTGCAATGTTTATCCCATAAATACACTCTAAACGCCTAAAACAGCTACTTTCACCAAGTCTAAATTTAAATCGCTTTTTAGCCGATACCTTAATTTAATTCTAGAATGTTACTCTTGCACTTATTCGAATCAAACATTTTGAAAGCAATACAAAATACCCGTTGCATAGCGAATATGAGGTGTAAACACGAAAAGTAAGAAAGAAAAGCAACAAAAGTTACCAACTACAGCAACAACTGCGCGTGCTCAAAAATAATTTCACGTTTTAAACAACGTTAATTACGTGAGGTGAATTCATATGTATGCAGGTAGTTCTTAAAAAAATAAATAAGTTTTTAGCATTTATTTTTATGGAATATTTAGAACGTTGTTTAAGCGATAGTATTTGTTATTTATGGATTTAAAGTTATAAGAAAATACCTACCTACAATGCAATTGCATATTGTTTACAAAATTAAAAATTAGTTAAAATAAAAGGAAAAAGAATCAAGCAAGTTGTAACGGTTTTATACTTTTTATTTATAAAAGTATTTTGCGTTAAGTACCTACAGTAGTGGACTAAAGTGGATACATGATTTAAAATTTTTTTTTTAACTGTATTAATTACTTTTGTTCTATTTGTGTTATCAATACCAAATACATATGTATGTATGTATGTAAGTAAGAAAAAATTAAAAATACCGTTCAAGAAACATTGCAATACGAACGAGGACCAACCAACTTAGAGGATCTTTGGTCATGAGTTTCAGCAGAACGGGCTAATATTCCACCTCAAACTTTTAAAAATCTAGTAGAAAGCATGCATACTCGCATAAAATGTGTTTTTAAGATCAAAGGACTTTGGATAAAATACTAAAGGAAAAATTCGACAAAAATTTTAAGTACGGACAATACTGGATAAAAGCGGAAGTAATTTATAGTCTTGTTTTTATTAGCTTCTGATTAATATAGTGTACTGTATTTTAGTTTTTATTGAAGAAAAATCTTTAACTTTTTGCTTTAGGTTTCTATAATAATAAAAAATTTATAACAAATTTAAAAAAAAAAAAAATTTATTTAATGTAACTACTTTAGTCCACTACTGTACGTAGATACATATGCATATATAAAGAATACAGTGATGAGATGAAAAACAGCTGAGATGAAGAATTTTGTTTATTATGTAAATTTTTGGAAATTTCGAAAAAAAAACTCATTCCTAGTTTAAAATTTTTAGGTATGGGTAATTCCTGACTTTCTGAAGCCAAATATAATTTTTAAAAAATTCTATCTCGTACAGTTTTTTAGCTACATATACAGTTATCAAATAAGGAAATATCGCTTTTTTGCATATCGAAAATTAAATAAATATATTCTAATTCCAGTTCTATAAGCCTTAGAAAGTTGAGTAATAGCTCATTTTAAAGGGGATTTCATACGCTTTAATTTGATATTAATCATGAAAAAACTAATTTTTAACAAATTTTTTTCAGACATTTAAAAAAAAGTTTTATAAAAATCTAATTTTTTCAAATTTATTTATGCTTTTTAATGTAGCTTAGTGAGTGTACCATAAAAATTCCAGAGTGGGACCATGGTGAGATCAAAAGTTATATTAACAAAATTTCATTTTGACTTATTACAAACAGAAAAAATATAAATTTTTTAATAAACTGGGTAATAAAGGTAAGAAATATTCCTTAAAACTAAAATAGAAACTGAAAAAGAAATATTCCTTAGTTTGATGTAGCAATGAATCGGTAAATCATTGCTACATCAAACTTGGCAGCACTGTTTATTTACGTAAAAATCTACAGAATTTAGATTTTCATTTAAAGAATGTTAAACTTTGATATACATACCTATGTATGCCAAATAGCAAAACCCGCAAACAGTAAAAAAAACAAAGCCAAACAATTCTGCGAAAATAAAAAAAATTAATACCTACGAAGAAAATGGATGACACCAAACTATACATACATATGTATAATAAAACTGTAACAGAATCATTTCTGTACATGAAATATTTTTTGAAAATTTTGTTGCTGGTGCAGATAGTAATAGAAATGGAATACAAAATAACAATTTTTAGAATTTTTGTCTGTCAATGTTCGCCTCGCGTAAAAACTACTGGATACATTTTATAAGAATTTTGTGAGGAGGTACCTAAATATCAAGGTTCAAATATAGGTTACTTTTTTCCACAAAAATATTTCAAAAGAAAATAGAGAAAAGGTAGCAAAAGCACACAATTTTAGCGATGTAAAGATACTGCAAACTTGACAGCACCTTTTATTTTTGTCAGCGGGTTATTTTATACACTATTTACAGAATTCTACTAATGATTTTAGATTTTATATACATTTTAGAATTTTATCCAGCGATGGCTACCTCTATATAAGGAAAATACATAAACCATAATCGATGCACTATAACGGTGAGGTAAAATTTGGCAAAGCGGCTGCATGCAAAAGGACCCTATGAAAAATCGCAAAAAAAAACAAAAACGAAAAATTTCCAAATTATTTTGAATAAAAGAAATAAAAAATTTCAATAGTTTTAGTAAGGGCATTGATATTGGTTTAATTAATCGAGCAAGCTTTAAGCTTGCAGGTTCTTTATGCAATCTGTGATCAAAATATGTTAGGAAACTTTTTACTTCCATGGTTAATATAATTTTTCTAATGTACTCAAATTAGTTATTTATTACGTTCTGCGATTTTTTATTTATTAAAATAAACAAAAGCAAATGTGTGTGAATAAAAAAATATAATAAATAAATTGTTTGCTAATATGAGAAAAAAATTTGGCTTGCGCCGCCTAGTTATAACACATTTTATGTTAAAACACCTGCAGTTAAGATAAACTTCTTTATTAATAATTCTTGCAAAAAAAACCGACTTCAAAACAGATAGAAGGGCACCAATTCTAAACTAAAAATGTAAGAAGTAATCTGTAAGAATTGGATTTGAATCAAATAAAAGATGCGCCAAACTTATAGGGAAAAAATGAAGACTATTTGAATGTCAAGCCTCTCCTCTTTTCATCAGCATCCGTCTTTTATAGGGGCACCATTCAAGCCTCTGTCTACGGTTACACAGATAAGGGCACACAGATCAAATAACATCATATATTCGGACACCCTTTAATTTACAATGTTAAATTAAAGACCTGTTGTTATACGGGACTTGGCCACAAAGATTCCTTGTACATTTCAACTATCTGTCTATAACGGTTAAAAAGTTTAACCATATATATCAAACTACATGAACTATTGGGACACCCTTTACATTATAATTCCAAATATTTATACTTGTTATCATATCAGAGATAGTAGTGGACAGTCTGCTTAATTTTCAAGTGTTTGTGTTTAACGGTTTAAAAGATAGGGCCATATAGATGAAATTACATTATTTATGGGGACACCCTTTAATTTCTAAATTCAAATTGTATACTTGCTATAGTGGACTTTGCAATACAGGTTCCTTGTAAATTTCTGCTGTCTGTCTCTAACAGTTCAAAAGTTTGGCCACACACATAGAATTACATTAACTATTGGGACACCCTTTTAGTTCTAAATTCAAATTTTATACTTTTTGTTATAGCTGACTTAGCACTACAGATTCTTTGTAAATTTCAGCGGTCTGTGTACAACTGTTCAAAAGTATGGCCATATACATCAAATTAAATGAACTATTGGAGCACCCTTTAATTTAAAATTTTGAATATTTTTACATTTTATTATAACGGTCATATCAATCGACATTCTGTCAAATTTTCAAGGTTTTGTCTATAACGGTTCAAAAGATAGACCCAAATAGGTCAAATTATGTCACCTATGGGGACACCCTTTAAATTTTAAACTTATTTTTTTATTCATTTTTGCTGTTGAGAGCTAGACGCAATTTTTTTAAATTTTAATTTGGTGCTCTTTACGGTTCTTAATACCCGTAAAAAACATGTATGTTGTATGGGGACACCCTTTAACTTTTAATATAATGAACTGTTTTTAAAATGGGACCAACCTGAAAGCATAACCTTTCAAATAAAGGAAAAGGCTGAGTTCTGCGGTTACATACATAAAAAAGCAACATTCAGACGAATAGATAACCTCCTTCTTTTTTGAAGTCGGTTAAAAATACATACATATATAGTTTTTTAAACATTTCTTCATAATAGTATAAAATCGCTCGAAAATGGGTAATTTTTCATTATGAAAAATATAAAAATGAATTATTTTCCAAAAACGACGAAAAAGCACCCAACATTTTTGGATTACTTTTCATATAAAATATTACCCAATTTTGTATGAAGATTGGGCTTTTTTCATTTTTGCTATTGGGTCATTTGGCATGCAGCCGGACACAGCTAGTAATACATTTATACATCTAAAGGATTTTCACTTTTGAAGTACAAAAAACCAAGTTTTACATTAGTAGAGTCCAATAATACTCTGGGAGTTTATTTCATGAATAACTATTTCCTCTGCAAAGCCACAGGCCGGCTAGATGTTCCTCAAGGAGCAACCTACATACATATATGTTTGTACAACTGAAAGTGGTTTTACATGACGTGTATTTGTCATATGTCTTGTAAATTTTTCATGTGTAAATTCTAAACACGTCGTATGAACCCTTTCACCATGTGTATAATACATATGACATTTTTTATTTAAAACGTGTTCTATTTTGATGTGACAAAGCAATACAAAACTGTGTGGCGGAAAATTATATATTATGGGTTATGTCAGATGTAGTTATACATGTACGTTTGAAAGCAAAAATTATATGTAAAATGCCTACTTTGACAAACACATGAAATTACATATGGGTTATCAACTGACAAGTCATATGACACTTTTACACGTCGTGTAAAACCACTTTTAGCAATATAAGCTGGTGTTAGCCATTTTATCTTTTAAAACCCCAAAAAAATAAATAAATTTGGCTGTGAAGCACTATAATTTTATTTAACATAGATATTTCTTTATACCTCCCATAAATATTCTTTGATAAAATTAATTTTATTACACTCACACCAAAATATGTCTCCAGTACTTTTATATAAATTAAGTTTATATTGCTATCAAAAATAAGTTATTAGTTTCACAAATGCCTTCGACTACTTTTAACAATAAATTATCTCTTTCATTAGTTTCTTCCAGCCATTTATGACATTCATTTAATTTTTATTTATTTTTAAATAAACAAAAATTATTTATAAATTAATACAATTGCCATGAACAACTCCTCCCTTCCCCTTCTTAAAATTTTAAATATTTATAAAAAACTCTACTTAGAAATAATTTCACACATTTTTAAGTTCTTTCTTGAAAACAAATCGAAGCATTCACCTTTTGACTTAAAAAATCAAACCAAACAAGAAAATCCTCCCCCACTACTCAAACAACAAGGATCATGTGTGAGTGGGTATGTAAGTATTGTGCGAGTGTGATTACCTTGTCCTCGCCTGCTACATTTGAATATTTTCATAATTATTATGACTTTTCTTCAAAAAAAAAAAAAAAAACAAAAATTGTATATCAATTGTTTTCAGGGTGCAGCCACAAAAAGTTCCCAGAGTCTCACGTGTTTGTTACGATAAAAGTTTTTCGAATCCTTGTTTAAAAATAAATACAACATACATACCTTTGCAGATGTCAAAGAAAAAAATTCCCATAGTTATACGATCGCTCATAAACATTTATGTGTTTGTAACTTTGCATGTTGGTAGTTATTGTCAAGTTTAGTTCGCGTCTTTTTGAAAAAAAAAACAATAGGGGCGTCTTCTTCCTTGCGTCTCGTCAACGTCATGGTTCTTCTCCTTGCTTTTTATTTTATTCGTATAGGTATGTGCGTTTAGATTACTACAAAAGCAACTTCCTTAAGTTCCTTCCGCATTTACTAACGTGGTTAGTTAGTTTATTTGTCCATAATGCTATTTGTCTGTTAATGGTGGTGGTTTTTAGTTTTCCTCCTGAACCTTAGCAAGTCCTTGTGAAAGTGAATATGTATGTGTTGTATTTATTGTATTGTAATGTAATGTGCATTGACTTCCCCCTTTTGCACGTGGATTAATAAACATTATAGTTTAAATTATTGCATTTAGAAAAATACCTTTACTTAGGTGATCGTGAGAAAAAGTTATTCTCACATTTATTCCTTGAAACAAATTTCATTTGAAATTCAACATTGTTGTCGTTGTTTTGGAATGAGAATTCGTATTGGCATTTTAGTTGGGTGGTGTTATAGAGACTGTACTTTATTTACGAAGGATTGTTTTAGTAGAACCTTCATTTGAAATTAATAAAATTTTTGTATTTTGAGGGTTTATTTTCTGTTTTGCGAGTGAAAGTATGTGAGTGTTAATAAGAGTACTAGTCCATCGAAAGGTTTGAGTGGGTTTAGAGGTACTAAAGACATTATCATGTCGCTCAGCGTGGGAATATTATAACAGATGTTGGTGTGATAAGGAAAACACAGTTGCGTTTTAGACTTTAATTTGTTAAATATATTAATTAACTGTTGAGAATTCAATTTTATAAGCCGTATGATCATTGGCGTAGAAAGGCCATCCTGGGGGTACAATGCCCCCCCTTCCCCAGAATTTTTAAAAATTGCACTTTATATTTAGATATTTGCATAATTATTTTTCATTAAAAGTGGTTTTTCCCCTCTAGAAAATATGACCTCCTACGCTAATGTATAACAAAAACTATTCATGTATTACGTCTAAAACGTATACCTTATTTATTTTTTTCCAACCAGACAAATCATCTCTTTGATGTTTGGTCAAGAAAAGCAATATTCCTCCTTCTAAGTAAAATATTTCCATACTGCTATTGCACGCAGTGATGCAAAATGTGGCACAATTTGGCCCTGCCGTACTCTCTAATTTATTTTGGCCCTCTTACTTCTTAATTCAACCAACTGCTTTAAACAGTTTCGAAAGTTTTGAAATGTACTTACTAAACGTGTCAAGCCATCAGTTTCAGTCTTTCGATGTGGTGGATTAGAAGTTAATTTATGTTACAGACTTGTTGACAGGTGTGTACGATTTGATAAAATATTTTTTCCGTGCGATCAGTGTTGCAAAATCTCTTTTTTTTAATAGGAAAGCATTCTGTCAGATTTTTTGTGACTGCATCTTAAGATTGTGTAGGATAGTGAATCCTGGCCTTATTTTGTTTCAAATAAAATAAAACAAATGCGCTATATTACTATTACTTTGGTTTTCATTTAAATAAAAAGCTTATAATATAAAAAAATTGGCCCTATCAAAGGTATTTGGCCGTTTTAAATCTTCGAATTGGCCCTAAATAAAAAAACTCAAATGGCATCACTGATTAAGGCCATGATTCACTATCATAATCAGTCGTACGATCTGTCAAAAAATGCATGTGTGCTCAAAAAGTATGATAGTGTGGCTTAGAAATGTATGTGTTTGACACACTTTTTGACAAGTCGTACGATTTGATAATCTTTTGAAAAAATTCTTAAAACATGGTTTTTCCATGCGATCAGAGTTGCAAAAACTTGTTTTGTATGATAGTTTGGCATCTACAACGCCATTTTGAAACGATTTTTAAAGTAGGACAGAATTCTGTCAGATTTTTGGTTGATTAAATCGTACGATTGTGTAGGATAGTGAAGCCTGGCCTTTAAGGCTAGGCGCTAGACGTCATTACGACTTACTGACTAACCTAAACAAAGGCGTAAGGCGTAACGATGTCTAGCGCCTAGCTTTGAACAAACCTTAATAAGAGCGCAACGTTTTGTAATAAACAGTAATGTTAACAAATTTTGTTTAGTAATATCTAATAAATTTAATCGCAAAAGAAAGATAACATCGCTAGATAAAGCAGAAAACAGCTAAATGGCATCACTTTTACACAAAAAAAAAACAATAAAATTTTGTTTGCACCCAACTTCCCTACCTAACCCTCTGTCAAAATTGGATTTTCCAATTGCAAAGCTATGACGCCGCGCTATTTAGGTTTGCTTCATACATTTTGTATGTACATGAGAATTTTTAACAGTTATTTTACACCTTACGCCCTTGTTTTGGTTAAGCAGTTACGCGTTTGTTTAGGTTTATCTGTAAGTTAGTCGTAAATCACAAATTTGTTGCGTGGAATCCAAGCAGAACACAGGGGGTCGAAGAGGGAAGCATAAAGTAAGCGGTCTGTTGCGAAGTTTTCTGAAGTTAGTAAGAATTGTTGCTTAAGATCGTTCTTCTTTTTAAGTAGTCAATTTGTTGGCCCAGTTGGCTGTTATATTGGAAGAATAATAAATAAAAGAAAATATTAAAATGTACTTAAACATATCACTCGTATTACACTCATTCATAAATTCCAAAACGGCCGTTACAAAAATCAATTCACTTTCGAAATCAAACACATTTTATATCGTCTTTTCACACACAAATCAAACTAAAGAATGACTGATCTTTTAAAAACAAAACGAAAGATAAACAAAAGTCTTCTTAAAAAATTTGGCACACTTCTGATATCAAAAAGAAGAGAAAAACCAAAGGACAAAAAACAACAACAGCGTTTTGGCCAAGGTGTGCAGTCAATTTTAAAAAGACATCCTGGCAAACGAAGAAACAACTACAAGAAATAAGGCGAAAAGTAACGGACATTACAGACCAGGCATCACAACTAAACAAACGCACACAAACACTGGCAAACGGCAGCTTCCTTGTGGCATACAGGCGGCTGCAAAAATATTAAACCAATATCTATAAAATAAAACATTAGAGGGCATGTGCCAAAAAATATAAAGTAGAATCAATTTTCTCAATGGCACGTATCCACACTTCTGAACAGCTGTTTTATCATGATGTAATGGCTTTTTTTTATACTTTAAGAAAATAATCAAAGGATTTTTGTTTTTATTTTTGGAAGAAAACATTACATTTCTAAGACAGATACATAAAGTAAAGGGGGAAGACCCTTTTCTTTTGTGAAGAACATCGCAAGTAAGAATAATGCAAACCTAAAAGTGTTGTGGCTGTGAAAGATTTTTTTAAAAAAGGATTAAAAGAAAGATAGAAAAATCCAAACCAAAAAGTTTTTTTATAAATCAGTAGGTATGTAGCGGAAGAACCAAAATTAAATGTTTGTTGTATAAGATTAAGTTGAAAGCATAAAATGAAAAAGAAAAAACTAAAAAGTTTTCATTTTCATGGATTAGCCTCGCATCAGCCTAATTAAAATTATTCAATTAAAGATTGTAGTCATGCCAAAAACAAAGTTGCACGTCAATTAAAATCAAAACAACAAACTTATAGAACATTACTTTGCTCAAGCTTGCAACGCTTGTTTGTAGGAATATTTACTCGCTAGTGCAAAATTATCAGAGTTGAAGTTGCAAACTTAAGCATCAAACACATAGACAACAGCAGGATACCGACTACAACCTGTCAAAATTAAAATACATACGTTTATATGAAGACGATTATTTTGACGACATCATAGCTACATACATGGCTAGACGACCACCGTTGTGGCTGTAGCCAACTTAGGCTATTTTTGTTTGCGACAATTTTATTTTATTTCAACAAAAGAAAATGTCACAATATTAAAAATACAAATTCATTTACAATCAAAGGCTTTTGAGCAAATATATTTATTTGTTTTGATATGATAAAAGTATTTTTTGAAAAAGTAATTTCTTTATAAGTCAAATTTGTATTTCTACAATATTTTCATAGTTTTGAAGTATTTAGCTGTCGTCGTCAACATAATTCAGTAGCTGACTACAGTAGTAGTAGCCAGCGGTATATGTAGTCGTGTAGCGGTGTAGCCGCTGTTGTCTATGTGTTTAATGCTTTATGCAAATAGTACTTATAAAAATCAACTAAAGGCCGGGGCATATAGAATCCGTCATACGTTATACTTTAAAGCTCTCAATTGAAATCAAAATAACAACGGAAGAGGTTGACACAATGAGTACTTTGTTGACGGATATTAAATCAGAAAAGAAAACAAATAAACAGCTTTTTTCTCCATTTTTGTTGTATTTTGTTTTATTTTTGCTTCCACTCAACACAAAAATTTAATTTTGAGAGAGATACAAAGAGAAACCAATTGTAGCTTTCAACGTACCTCAAAAGTTAAAAGTTGCCCAACTTTCGTACTTCGCGTTGACGGAGACGTACTGATTGTGACAACACTCATTAGAAAAGCTGTATTTCAACTTTCTTGTGCGTTAAAAAGTCGACGTATAACGTATGACGGATTCTATGTGCCCCGGCCTTAACAACCAAATAACAACACGTCATTTTTAGGTTGTTCATCTTTTACACGACTGTATCTGTTAAACCGTAAAAGATAGACACCTACAAATTTCACTGAAGGTGTATACTTAGGCCGCTGCAAAATTAAATAACGGAAAGATACAACATATAAACTTTGATTTTCCCTTGTTCGAATGACAGTTGTTGATCTCCCTATTTCTTTAGCAATAAATTCAACATATTCTTTATACTTAAAGATGATCTTTATACTTAAAGGTGATATTTATACTTAAAGATGATTTTTATACCCTTCACCACAGGTGGAAAGGGTATATATAAGTTTGTCATTCAGTGTGTAATTTCTACAATATTCATTTCCGACCCCATAAAGTATATATATATTCTGGATCCTTATACATAGAGAAGTTGATTAAGCGATGTCCGTCTGTCCGTCTGTCCGTCTTATTGTGGTAATGTCATTTGCCAAGGGACCAGAAGAGATACAAAAAATTTAAGCACACCAATCTGTCAGGCATAGTTTCGAAAATTTTGGTATTGCAATTCAGCAACATCGGATCATTCCTTTGGAGGCTACTGGCCAAAAACCACGCCCACCTATATTTTTTTCACGTTTTTTCAGGTTTTTTTTTTTAATTTTTTTCAGCTTTAATGATGTTTTGCCTTTTTTTCTCAAATAAATATTAGACTGCGACAGGTAGATCGCAAGGAGTGCATACAGATCTCGGGGGATCAATAACCCCCTGCGAGGGGCGATTTTTGTTTGTTTTTAGATTGGTAGGGTTTTTCTGCTTTGATTTGTATTAGTTACCTTAATAGAAAGCAATACACATAGAGGTAGCCAATGGACCCACAGGGTACCCACTGATAAATAGGAGCAGTTAAAAGGACCCCCCATGTGTCAATATGAGGAAATTTTTTTTTTTAAGGATTTTTTTTGCTTTAGTCTGACCATTCTAACTCAATATAGACTGCAGAAAGGTCCTAAATTTAACAAAAAAAAAAAAATTTCAATAAAATTTAAAAAAAAATTTTTTTAAAAAAATTACAAAAAAAAATTTTTACAAAAAAATTTACAAAACATTTTCAAAAATATATTTTACAGAAAAATATTCAAAAAAAATTTTTTTTTTAAAATTTTCCAAAAAAATTCGAATAAAATTTTACAAAAAATTTTTAAAAAATTATTTTTACAAAAAATTTTTACACAAAATTTTCGAAATATTAAAACAAAAATTTCAATATTTCTTTGAAAATGAAAATCATGACTGTAACATAACATATAATTAATATTAAGATTATACATATGTATGTATGTGTGTATATAGAGTAACATATTTTTTTAAATGCGTTTGATTTTTATTTTAAATGGGTTTGATAGTAACCGAAATAGAATACAAAATAGTCAATTGTTAGATTTTTTGTATGTATGGCGGTGTTTGCATCATGTAAAAACTACGCGATTAATTTTAATAAAATTTTGTAAGTAGATGCCCTCTTCTTCTTCTTAACTATGTCATTCAATCTAGAATGACAGTGTGATGGAAAAAAGGCTTCTGGAGACTATAAGTCCATAGTGAAGCCTTTACTTAATTTATGTTATATTTATTTATATTTTGTTGTTTTTCATTATTTTAGTTGTCGTTAGATTGTAAAATTTTCTGGTTTTTTCTTTAGTTTATAATTTTGTTTTTAAATTGATTTATATGTATTGTATTTTCATTATTTTAAGTTTATTTTTCGTTTATTAATTTTCCTTGTAATATTGAGGTTATACACGATAACCAAAACGATTGCACGTGGCTGATTAATGCAACCACCAATTAACTATACTACCGTACAAAGCAGATGCCCTAGTATCTTGGTTCAAATGTAGAATACTTTCTTGCCGTAAAAATATCTCATTTCCTTTTCTAATAGTTCTGAAAACTTGGCAGCACCTTTTATTTTTTGTCAGCGGAAAATTTTAAACACATTTTACAGAACTCTACAATAATTTTAAAATTTCATATAATTTTTTTTAATTTTATATAAAGCCTTTACTTTATATAAAAGGTACCATATCTGAAGCACTATAAAAGTAAGAATTTTACAAATTTATGTGGATTACGAAGTGGCGGGCACAGCTAGTAAAATAATAAGTTATGGTTTTTAATCTATCATAGCCTGTATAGAACTTGGTTTACAGACCTCATGAAATAGATAAACGAAGAACACTTCAAGTAATACAAACTTTTTAAAAAGCTTTGTTTTTATTTTCAGTTTTTTTCCGAAATCTTAAGGAACCCTATGAATTTTTCCCACTTAAACCAACATTTGCATTTCCCAAGTCATCGCTTCAACAACAATTTCAGCATGTTAATTCAAATTGATCCTTAAAATATTTTACATGACATTTCAATTAAAACCTCCTTAAATTCTCATGATCACCTATTCTCCCCCTCGTGACTAAAACAATTCATAATCATTAATATTTTTTGTTATAAAAAGAAACAAAATTTAAAAATATTCCCAGGAAATAAAAATAAAACAATTTTTTTTTTGTTTTCAAATACAAATGTTAAAGCAAAACGTTTATCCATCATAAGAATATGCTATGATGAATGTTTGGTAAAGAAAAGAAAAAACTTCAAAAAAGTAAAAAACAGTACAACGCTCGCCAGAACCAACAAAATATGAAAAGCAAATGCACCGCAATTTGTTAAGGGGCACGTCATGACACGACGCATGATGCACGCATACACGCATGCAGATGCTGAACATATTCAAGGTGTTGTGATCCTTAGCTGAATATACAAAAGTGAAATAAAACATCATGTTTTAGGTTTTTGTTTTTACTAAAAAGGGAAGCTTGCCGTCAATACACACGTTAAATGGAACTTTAATGAACATAAAGCATAAAATTTTTATATTGAAAGTCTAACACTAAAAGTATTACATTTAGGATTAACCATAAAAAAATATTATTGTATGATGCGATCGTATAGAGAGAGAGAGAAAGGGAGCTTCCTTAATAAGCGATTTTTTATGATTAAAATTATTTAATGTGTAAATCGTGCGTTTCCAACAAAAATACATACATTTTAATGTTCTACTTTTATTACTACTTTTATTTAAAGATAAATTATTTAAACGAAACATTGATTTATATGATGGGAAGCTAAAATATAAACTCAAGTAGCTACAAACATAAGTGTTGCTTAAATTAATTTGGAACATTATAAGAAATAATGTTTCGCCTTAGTATTTTTATTTGTTGTTTGTTTTTTTGTTAACGTCTCTTATAGTCTCTACAAGAAGATCACTCCAAATTAAGCTTCTAACGTAGTTAGAAGATTTCCGCAGTGTGAACGTTATTGTTGCTACTGTAAAGGCAGAGATGACAAGATATCTAACGGAGTTCAACACGTCCCTTACATTTTACTTCAAAGATTATTTGCATGTTTAACCCATAATTCTCCATATCACGAAACACTTGAATAAGGCGGAACGTTTCTGCTAGTGTTGTTGTTGTGACACACCAATGATCATATTGCTTCGTTAATATAAAGCTTTTCAAATGAGTGGCTGATTATATTAGAGCACCCGATCTTAGTAGCGCGGCCGCCAACGTTACTCCAAATGAACTCGGTCACCGAAGGTGCTCGTTTATAAGATTATAGCATGTTTAAGATTTCAATGCTGTAAATGCGTTTGTATTAGCTTGCCACCGTTAAAAAATTGATGACCAGGTACAGTACAGAATTTACCCCGAACCTTCCATTTAACTTATTAGCCTATTATTTTCCATTAGCCGACAAATTTGCGCAAGGCGGAACGACTCATCTAGTGTTCTGACATTCCATGTTTTTTTCTGATTCTTAACCCATAGTCATGCCATTAATTCGTTTATTATTCTTCTCGTTGCCTCGTTAATCTGAGATATTTATAATGAGTGGTTATTTAAATTAGATCACCTAGCCTGCTAAAATATCGCACATGAGCGATATGTAAAAGTAATCAGAAGAAAATTGAGGTGGTATGAACTAGATCACCCTGCCCTAGTGGTATGGCTGCCAACTGGCAAAATATTGAGTAGTGGGAACCGAATACTCAATACTCGATCATTTTTTTGGATGCGCAATACACAAAAGTAGTTAATCGATACTTTTACGGTAGTATTTTTAGAAATAAATTTATACAAATATTTGGCAACTACGACGATACATTTCCTTTGCTAATATGTAAACGGAAGTATTGAGTACCCAATTGAAAAGTATTGAGTTGTATCGAGTAATTGAAAGTAGTAGAAATTGCCAGCATTACTGCCCATGTCACTTCACGTGCACCCTGTATACAGTAAGATGTCTATAATAATTTTATGTGAAAAATTTTACACTTAAGTTATCAAACGGTGGTACAGGGCACTCGAAGAATATAATCTAAGTTTATACGATTGTCGGTTTCCTTTGTTGTTACCTAGCAACCTGAAACACATAGCCATGTCATGTCACTCAAATTATTCCACTAAGCACCTTTTTACTTTAGCTGCCGATAGAAGGACGTATACACGGATTTTTACACGAAACCTTGGCGTAAACGTTCAATTAGTGAGATGCTTGTGAAATTAAGTGAAGGGATCGCTTTAAGCTATTCCTAAATTTACAACAGACACCAAAATTTCCGCACCAAAATGCACTCCCACCATTAGTATTGTCTTACTTAAAAAATATATTAGGGACTAGCTGTGCCCGCGATGTCGT
The DNA here is from genome assembly GCA_949628195.1 of Phasia obesa. NCBI lineage: Eukaryota > Metazoa > Arthropoda > Insecta > Diptera > Tachinidae > Phasia > Phasia obesa. The sequence continues at coordinate 6,928,096 of OX451219.1, forward strand.
AGGCGCCCTGACAATATTTTGTTTGATTTTGCTTTAAAAGTAATCCACACCAAATATTAATATTTTTACTTTTATAGTGCTTTAGTTATGGTCAAACTTTTTTCTTATATAGAGGTACCCATCCCTGGGTAAAATTCTAAAATTAATGTAGAGCTCTGCAAAAGGTGCTGTCTTATTTTCCGTACCTTTAAATGGGTAAAATTTTGTACTTCCACTACTTTTTCTCTAGGAAATGATATATATACCAAGATACAAGATACAACATTTTATTAAAATAAATTCAGTAGTTTTTACGTGATGTGAATACAGACAGACGGACAGACAAAAATTTTAAAAATTCTGCTTTGTTTTTCATTTCGATTACTAACTGCACCAGCAAAAAAATTTTTCATGTACAGAATTGGTCCTGTTACAGTTTTATTATACGTATAGATGTAGAGATATTCTCGGAATTGATATAAAATTATTATATTCCAAATAATTAAAGGAAGTTTTTTTTTCCAAAATACACTAAACCATATTATTACGATAATTTCTGTTCCAACTTATCTTAATTATAATGTGTAATAACTCCAATTCCATTGAGAATATTTACCCATATACTCGTATTTAGTGCAAAACAATTGAAAGAAACGCTCTTATTCTAAATTAGCTGTACCCGCCCCGTCGCAGGCGACCTGACAATATTTTGTTCGATTTTACTTTGAAAGTAATCCACACCTGATTTTTAGACTTTACTTTTATAGTGCTTCAGTTATGGTTTATGCAAGGCAAATTGATACCAGTTGCCACCACTACGGCAACAACTGCAACAAAACAATAACTTTGACATTCTACCAGCATATACAAAATAATGTATTTTTGACAAGGCATTAGCAAAAAACGAGAGCAAAAATAATCAGCTGGGCTATCGGCTCTACCTGGTATGAATTCGCCTTGCTTTTATGTATTTACTTTATATTAAGGTAACCATCCCTGGGTAATTACTCAGGAACTAAGACAAAATTCTAAGATTTACATACAATTCTAAAGTTATTGTAGAGTTCTGTAAATAGTGTTCAAAATATCCCGTTTTCAAAAATAAAAGGTGCTTCCAAGTTTGCAGCATCTTTAAGTCTTTTACTAATTTTATCTTGAAAATAACTATCCTATATTTGAACTGAGATACTAAGGTACTTCCTCACAAAATATTATTAAAATTTAGTAGTTTTTACGCGATGCGAACACAGACAGACAGAGAGAGAGACAAAAATCGTTGTTTTGTATTCCATTTCGATTACTAAAATATTTTATGTACAGAAATGATCCTGTTACTGTTTTATTATATGTATAGATGATGAAGACTTTTGTCGGTATTATTTCGACTCGCGGTATGATTCAGATCTTAGTATCTTTCATCGGTGGAGATTTAGTGCTGAATCAAAGTTTCTTGCTATCAAAAGAGGTGATTTCGCACCTATAATGCAACTTAGTCATATTTAAAAAATATCGAATTTTGCAAAATGCTGCTGAAGTTTCCCTTTATGTATGGATTTTGATATGATAGAAAACAAATAAAAATGTATAATTTAGATTTAGTGTGAGATATAATTCTAAATTTAATTTTGTGAAAAAAGAAAGTATAAATAAAAACTTTTTTGAAAAATTAAAAAATATTAATTTTTTTTGATATATGACTATGTTGCATTAAATGTATGATATTTATGTATGTTTAGTCCAATACATGACAAAATATTGGGTCCTAGTTGCAACCAAGATTTTGTATTGTATTGAGTAATGGGCAACGAGTATCGAGCATTTGATATTTTTTTAAATACTCAATACACAAAAGGATTTAATCGATACTTTTATTGTAGTACTTTTAGATATAAATCGAATAGGTCCCAGTGGTAAAAAGAAGGAGTAAAGAGACCTTCTAGAAGGCCTCTTTACTCCTGCTTTTGGAGGCAGAAGGCCTTCTGTTTACATTCCGTTCGCATTTCAATCTCATGTCTTTTTTACACAGGTTGTCATTGCGGAGCAGGCCTTCCACTGTCGCTTCTGCCGGCAAGCGTTTCAGAAGGTCTTCCGAAAATTGTCTGCTAGAAGGCCTTTAATTTAATGCTTTTTCGTAGAAAAAACTAAAAAAAAATTTGTGGGACAAGTTTTTTTATTGTTGTTCTAATTTTATTATTAATTTATTTTGATTTTTAATTGAAATATTCACGCCTATCGCGAATATTTATTCCCATGAAAAAACTCCCAAAAATTCTATAGTGAATGATTTCTATCGTAAAATACAAGTAAATTGTTATTGGAATCATTCACGATAGACAAATTTGGTAGTTTTTTCATGGGAACAATTATTCGCGATAGCGAATATTAAATATTTTTGGGATTCGAACCGTCAACCTCCAAGGCTGATAGACTAGCGCACTATCAATCGGTTTATCGAAGCATCTCAATCGTGATCAGCAATGAAGTAGATAAAGGGCATTTCAATGTACTTTTGTGTTTTATAAATGAGAAATCTAAAAATATAAAATTATGTTTTTGCCATACAAAATGAGTACACATTCCTACTTCCCTACTAAGAGAAGAGAAGTAGGAATGCGTACTGGATCTTTTTGAAGAAAGAGACAAGGCCTTCTAAAGACCTTCTTTGGAAGGCACACAAAAATGTGGATTGTGTCCGAGAGAGGGTCTAAGCATGCCTTATAGAAGTCCTTAAGTGAGAACGCCTCTTTAGTTTTACCACTGGTGTTATTTGACGACTACGACGATTATTTTCCGTTGCTCTTATGTAAACGAAAGTATTGAGTACCCAATTGAAAAGTATTGAGTAGCTTCGAGTAGTTAAAAGTGGTAGAAATTGCCAGCACTAGTGACTACTTTAAAACTAAACCACTTTAGCTAGATATGCAGGATAGTCTTTAATATCTAATTAAAGCCAGTTCAAATAAATAAAAAATTAAAAAACAAAAAAATTTTTTTTTGCTAACATTTTTTAATGAAAAAAATAAGCAAGGAAAACATTTTATTGATATCCTAGTAACATCCACAATATAATGTATCTTTTAATACCTTGGAAAGTGGGGAGTTTTTGATATTTTGTCCCCCCAAGAGGAATAATATAAGAGTCGTATTATTGGAATTATTAAAATAAACTTCCTCTTTGCATACAGACACAGTAAATTCTGTTATCGTTAGAAATTAATTTCAAGTATGAAACACTTCAATATTTAAAATAACAGACAGCATCATATTTAAGCCATTAATCAAAATTAAAATTTTGTGTTTGAAAACTAAACCCAGAAAACTAATAAGCGCCACTTTTGAAATTCCACTCATCTCTGTTATGATCACTCATTTCCTCAAGAGTATTTTACTTAGAGCAAGGTTGCCAGCATTTACAAAAAATAATGCATCTTAATCTGCTACGAAAACCGCAAAATCTCTTTACAAGCAACAAAATGTCATAAAAACTTCATATTTTAATTATTTTTAACTTTTACAAAACATCTGCCTTGACCTAAATAAATTTTAAATAATTTCAGATAAATTATTGAATATTTTTTTGTGCAAAAAATTTTTAAATCCTCCTGGTAAAATAATAAAATAGAATCAGAATTACACATGCCATAAATATAGACGCGTGTTAAAGATGCTCTGGCTGCAAAGAAAGAGATCTTATTCAGGTAACAACTTTGCCACACAGCAGTAGTTTAAAACCACCCCCTGAACATTATTTATTCGTACTTCAAGAACGGGCTTAAAGAAATTAAACTTATAATTTTAGGGTTTTTTTGCTTGAGCTAAACAACCCCCAAAATTTATTAGACACGGGCCAATAAATGATAATATATATCAAGCAGCTGTAGAAATGATTTAGCACAAAACTTTAAAGATATTAACTGAGAAAAAAAAGCCGGCTGTGCTAAATTTCTTAAACCACCCTAAGAAAGCGTCAAGTCTTGAATTGTGATAAATCTTTTAATTGTTATGCCCCCAGAATTTTCACTAATGAATTATATTTTCTTAATTGTCAGGGATTTTTGATTTTTCTAAGAAATCAGCAGATGTGACAAGAAAAATGTGGGCAATCAAATGTAAAGTAACAAAAAATATTTTTTACTGTTTTAAGACCATGATTCACTATCATACTCAGTCGTACGAGATGTCAAAAATAGCATGTGTGCAAAAATTATGATAGTGTGGAAAAAATTCACAAAATATTTGATGTTTCTCTGGCACCTACAATGCCATTTTGAAATGGATTTTTTGAGTAGGACAAAATTCTGTCAGATTTTTTTGTGATTGAATAGTACGATCATGTATGATAGTGTATCCTGACCTTTAGTTTGATTTATGTCTAGACTTTTAAAATATTTATTTAAACTGCTTTTTTTTGCAAGTTTAAGTTTGAAAAATAATATATACATATTTTTCATTTCATTTTAAGCGTTAAGTAGTCTAATCATTGTTGAGCTATTAAAATGTTTAGATTTCATATTTAAGTCCGGTTTAAGCCAAACGTTTACCAACATTTCACAGTTTAACTGTTAGTTTTTAAAATGTAACTGTTTGTTTTGGCTTTGTCTCTTACTAAATCTAGGTCTTGGGTGCTTCTTGGTTTCGCAGTTAATCTGTTTTGAGTCAAAATATTGTTAAACCTTTTTTTTTAAAGATTTTCTTTGCTTCTGAATTTTATTAATCCGATAAGAAGACAATATTGTTTTTAGTATTGTAACTTAAATGTACTTATTTGGCGCCTTGGTTTGAAAACAAAAATAGCAGGTATACTAACACGCAAATTGTGCCAAAACTAACAGCAGGTTTGAAGAACACAATTTGTCCATATTTTTTGTAAAAACTTTACAAAATTAAATTACAAATATCGTATTTTTGCAACAAAAAAACTAACAACAATTGTCAAGGAAAGTTTAAGTATCATCTAGACAAATTAAAAATCGAGGAAGATGGTACTTGCTGACTGTGGCTGGAAGAGTCTGAGTCGGTAGCGTATATTGTGTGTCAATGTCCAGGGGCCTAATCACCGCATTCGATATCGAGTAATCTATCGTATCGATTAACAAATTCCATAGGAGTCGAGTAAGCTAATTATGCTATTCCACATGTATCGAATAGCTATTTACATCAAATTGAAACAGATTGAAACAGATTAAGTCAACAAGTGAACAAGAAAGCTGTTTAAAAACATTTCCTTCCGAATGAAATTACGATACTTTTTATTCGATATCGAGTGCCATGATACCAAAATTAAAAAAGATCTTACTCGATATCGAATGCGGTGATTAGACCCCTGCACTAGGTAGCATAAGAATTAGTACCACGAGCCGAAACTTGTTAAGTGTTGATGCCATGGACAAATGCTAGCAATTACTAGAGACTCCGTGATGAGAAGGAAGGCCGATAGTTACCAGTCGACAGTCCGAAGTGACTAAAATCCAAGAGTAAAAGCTGGTGGTAGCTCCTGACTTAATGAAAATAAGGTTGCCTAGAATTATTGCGGACAGAACTGGGTCGAAAAGGAAGTCACTAAAAAATTGGTCTGCTTCAATATTCATCCCAGTGTTGCAAACAAATTTACCTATAAAATGTGCTAGAAAATCTGCAAAATCTGGATAAATTTTTTTTTTAAATCGGAAAAAATTTTGGTAAAATAATAAAACACATAAATATGAGGTTTTTATGATTTTTTTTAAGAAATCATGTAAAATAAAATGAAACAAAAAATATTCATAATTATTTATTAAGATTCAACAGAAATGTAAAAGTATGTTTAACCTTTGTATATGTAAATACATTACTTGAGGTCACCACAATAAAATCGAAGAATTCAACGGCCGTAATATTGTTTTGAAATACAACAACACTGGCTGCGAAGCTTGTTGCTTGTCTGCAGCAAACACCCAAAATTTTTGACGGAAATCAAAAACTTTCTCAGACTGGTAGACGAACAACGCGTGCCGCGATTGGACTATTGAAAAAATTTGTTTTATTTAATTTTATAAAGCCTTTACTATGCAAAATTCCTGCTATTGACTTCTTATTTGGTTTCTTTAAGACTACCTTGGCACTTGATCCACATTAGAGAACGAATGTGATAAAACAAAAATGTCAAGCAAAAAATTTTGGAAATAAAATCCTTAATCCAATAAATTTGGTAAATATTTTTGCAAAAGCTTAGCAAGGAACTAGTGTCATTTGGGTTTATTAATTTTTTTAAAATCAAGTGATTTAAGCTCTCCAAATTCGGAGTTAATTGCTTGAATATCTTAATTTAAATTGTTTAACATTATTTTGGTTATATCTTCTACGTTTTCCTCTAAAGCAAAATAAATCTTTTAATGGTTCTTATAGATCTACTCAATAGTTTAAAACGCCTTTGATTCAAATCAGGCAGGGATACAAAATGTTCAGAAGTTTTATTTCTATTAATCGTTGAATTTCATTAAATTTTCCAAGGTAAAGTTTCAACGTCTGAATAGTTTTTATTCAGCGAAATGAAGTTGACAAATATAAAAAAAGAGTGTGACCTAAATACAGTCATTTTTGAAAATCTGCAATTTGAAGAAGAAAATCGGCAAATCTCAACTAGCCAATTTACGAATGAAAAATAAGCAAAATGCAGAGAAATTAGTAAAATGCAGTGCAATGCAATCAGCAAATCTGCATTTATAATAATGATAACAACTGTCGGTTTCTTTTGGTTTATAAATTGCACTTTGTAATGTCAAAATATTGTACTTCAAATTAAACAGAAATCTACTTAAGGCCATGATTCACAATCATACTCAGTCGTATGATCTGTCAAAAATAGCATGTGTGCTACAAAAATTTGATAGTATGGACTAGAAATGTATGCGTGTGACAGACTTTTTGACGGGTCTGTACGATTTGATAATCTTTTGAAAAAATTCATAAAATATGGTTTTTCCATGCGATCAGAGTTGCAAAATCTTATTTTGATCGCCATTTTGAAACGATTTTTTGAGTAGAACAGAATTCTGTCAGATTTTTTTGTGATTGAATGGTACGATTGTGTAGGATTAGTGAATCCTGGCCTTTAACACCCCATTAAACCATCAACTTAATATATTTACGTTAACTGGCAACTCTTGTTGTGGGTACTGAAAACACTCATTTATGTTTTTTATTCTCTCTCCCCCTCAACTCAAGAGTGCACTAAGTTTAAATACTCTTTATAAAGCAATATCTAAATAGCTCGGTTGAGTTGTTTTCTTTAATATTCATTATTTAAATGTAACGTTTATTTGTAATAATAGTATTTTAGCAAAATGTTTGAGATTCCCATGTCTATTTAAATGACAGTAACAAATTAAATAATATAATAAAAAAATCAGTTGAGTTAAAAATTAAATAGGTACGAGTATCTATAACACATTTCACACAAAAACTATAGGGGTCAATTTAAACTAAAAACTGGACCCCAAATAAAAAAAAAATAGGACTGGTTGGTTACTGAAATGACTAATTTTAATATTGTATATCACAAACAGTTTGATAGCACATATCATAACCAAAAGAAGTGCAGAAAGAAAACAAAACAAATGTGGAAAAACTTAAGTATAAAAAATAAAAAATGAATAATTCCTTCTCTATCCAAGAAACTTCCCCTCAATTTCCTAAGAGTGTACTTTGTTGATGCCTTTTACCTGATAAATGAGTAGGTTTTGACAAGGAAATAAACATGATCTTTATTAACTACAGGTAATAAAAACAACAACAATCACTACGACTACTACTACATAAAGAAACGAGCGTGAGAATTTATTTAATTTTTAAAGAAAAAGGACACTTTGAGCAGAACTGTTTGTTAAGCAATACGGTTTGATGATGGTGGTGGTGTTTTGTGTTTAGTGTGTTTAAAATCCAGCCAGCAAGCGCTTCTTTATAAAGTGACTTAATATGAGCATTAACCAACTAAGGATCAGTATCCTTTAAACGTTCATCCTGAACACGTTGCGCGCAATCTTCGTAAATTTTAAAGAAAATATCTTAAAATTCGAAGATTTTTCTTTTTATCTCCACAAAAATATTTTTGTTTTTGTTAAACAATTTTAATAAAAAAAAAAGTGCAATTTTTAAATTAATACAAAACAAACTATTAACAACACCAAAGTTATATTTTATTTAGTTTTTTAAAAGTTAACTCAAGTTTGTTTTATATGTAAGTGTTGGTGCTTATACGTTTAGAAGAGAACCTTATGGATGCATACTGTTGATAGATTTGATTTCAATATCAATTAATTTGGATTATTTTTTATCGTGTCAACAAAAACAACAAAATTTAAAATGGATTACAAATCTGAGTTTCAATCTGATGATGATTTCGATTGTTCGAACAGTTATAGTGATAACTTTCCACAACAATCGACCAACAATGCTGGGCCAACTCAATTCAATACATCTCAAGGCCGTTTAGCCAATACTTCAGGATTATCGAAAGCAGAATTGAGAAAGGTAATAGTGAAATAATTTTTTATATAAAAATATATATAAGAAAAATTTTAAAAATAATAATAAAAATAAAAGAAAAATATAAAATAAAAAAGATTTATTTCTAATTTATAACGAAAATAATTTTTTTTTATTTTATTTCTAAAAATTATTTTAGTAAGAGTTCCTTTAAGAAGTCGTACTTTACATAATTTATCAAAAATTTAAAAAAATAATAAAATAAAATTTAAAAAAAAAATAATTTTTATTTCTAATTTATATCGAAAATATTTTTTTTTTAATTTTATCTCCAAAAATATTTCATATTCTGCGTAATTTATAAAGAAAAATTAAAAAAAAACTATTTTAAATCGTGAAGCGTTTCCCATTTAAAACTTTTTGTAGCGATTGTTTTAAAACTATTAAGGGGTTTTCAACACTTTTATTAGTGTTAAAAAATTATATTCAAGATCTTTGAAACTAAAATATTAAAAAATTAAAATTTTTTAAAAGTATCTTTGTGGCCAATAGTGCCAACAATTTCTACTACTTGTAAATACTTTGGACTACTCAATAATTATCAATTGGGTACTCGACAGTACTTAATACTTTTGTTTACATAATATAATTCAAATCAGAGTTTTAATGATTTAGTTAAATTTTTTATTGAATTTGTTGCTAAATATATAATCTAATTAATGATTTAGTTAAATTTTTTGTTGAATTTGTTGCTAAAAAATATAACACTAAAAGAATAAAATACTCGATACTCGGTACTCACTACTCAAGAACTCGCCAGCTCTAGTGGGCCACTTCTTCAACTTTCCAAACAATTTTTATTAATGTTTTTTTTTTTAAATTTAGAAAATTTCTTTTTAAAACATTTAATTTAAAATAAATTCTGTGGCAATAAGGAATAAGTGCTTAAGTCGACTTAAGTAAAATTTAAGTTACTGGCAACTTTGTAATCTCCATACTCCAAAGAACCCAATTATTTTGTACCATTTTTCAGTAAGTTATAGCGAAACGACTTTCTGTTTATCTTTCTTCAATGTCTAATGACGCATTCGGAAAAAAAAGCTTAAGAAACTACAAGTTATTTTTTTGAAATCATAAAAATTTCTTTTACAACTTATTAATTGCAAGGCCTGCGTACTTTTGGTAGATATAAGATGATTTTCCAATACATATGGACGTTTGACTCCCATATTTTAAGTTTAACGAGAATCTATTAAAAAAAATAGATTCTAGTTAAAAACTAGGCTTAAGCAGTTTTTCCTTATAGCCACAGCATTATTATTCAAAAATGGTTTTAGTAATGATACCAACTAAGCATAAAGCAACACAACATTTTATTATGCGAATGTCTTATGAATTGATATGTTCTGTATTATTTAAAGTTATTAAGTTTGGAAAGGAACTCAACACAAAAAAAAATCCACCTATGATAGTCGGACTCACACCAAAAAGTTTCGTACCTCTGTACAATATTTACTTTACATAAATGCAGTTAAGACGATTTCAAAAAGTTTTGAAGACGTATTTGTACTTATTTTATTTAACAACTACGAATCAGAATTTACATAATATTAATTCATATAATATAAATTTGAAATTATTTGAACGGGACAGCCTTTTAGCTTAATTATAGTTTTAAATAATGTAGCGGCCATAATAACTTACCTTCTTCGAGTGCCTCCTTAATAAGTATATAATACTTATTAAGGTTTAAGAGATATTGACGTGTAAGAGACGAAGGTACATCGGACCGATACAGAGGGGGTTCCCTTGGGAATGAAATTTTTATAAATAAATTGCTTTTATAAAAATTTACAGAAAATATATTCTTTAAAAATTTTGTATATCAAGTAGATTAAACACGTTAAAATCATTCCAGTTTCAGAGCTTTAAAACATTTAGGTAAAATAAGTTTTTTTTTTTTGGTAGACATTTTAAACAGAAACTTTGTTCCAGAGTCGTTCCAAAATATCGGTACTGATTTCATTTAGCTACGATATTGCTTCCGAGCCCATACTTTCAAACAAATCAGCGAAATTAGTTATTATTTTTAACTTTAAAAAAATATATAAATTATTTTAAAAAAGCGTTCTGAAACACGGATGCCGAATAGCTTCAAACTGGTACGTTAAAACTGATTCTAATAATTTCTTAAAAAAATAAAACAATAAGTTCTGGAACTTTTTACAAAAATTTTTTTTAATAAAACTTCAAAGTATTTTAGGCGCTAGCTCATGCTTCCGGTCACTAGTAATTAAAATTTGAAAACCTTAAGATACATTGTTAAAAGTTTATAAATGGTTAGTTAGCCCCCTTTGTAGTATAATAGTCTATAGTTTAGGACATTTGGATTCGACTCCCCATTTCGTATGTTGCTCAACAACGGGAGCAGCAATACTTTACTTTGCTCCATAAAACTTTTTTAGAATATAATTTTTAATTGTTGCATACCTATGAAACTAATAAATAATTAAAAAATATTTAAAATGTTATTTTTTTTTCTCTCCTTAGACCAATAAACCCATTATGGAAAAACGTCGTCGGGCTCGCATTAATCATTGTTTGAATGAATTGAAATCCTTAATACTGGAAGCTATGAAAAAAGACGTAAGTATTAGAACAAATTTAATGTATTTAATGCAGTTTAAAAAAAGCTTTATTGTCAACTTTAAATTATCTAAACAAAAACTTTGTTGAATTTTCAAAAATTAATTAAAAAGCTCTGCTAAAAAAAATTTAAAGATTGATGTTTTTATTATTTTTTATTAAATTTTTTAACAAATATTTGCACAACTTTAATTCATTTTCAAAATTCCCTTAAAGAATAATTAAAAGACCTGTTTGAGTGGCAGTGTTTTTATGTAACTTTTCTATTTTTAAAAGAGCTTTAAAGCTCGGCTTAAAAATGTTGTTTGCCATGTAGCTATGAAGGTGTCAAAATGAAGACATTTAATTTTTTAAATTCAATTAAAAGCTTTAAAGCTATACCAACGATGTTAAAAATTTTTTTAATTAAAATATTACATTTTATTGCGGTGAATTATTGCGTGAAAGTTTACATATGTATATATGTACATATTTATATTTGTTAAAAAATAAACAGCTTTAAATATCGATTAGATTCAAGAATTTTATTTTTAATTTTTTTCTCAAACTTATACATTCAAAGCGTTTATTTGACCTCCCATTTCACTCGAAAGCTTTAAAGCTCTACTTTAAAAAAAGTTTATAGATTTTTCAAATTAATCTCATAAAATAATTTTTTACGGTATATCATTACATGAAATCATTGATTTTTTTATATTTTGTTAATATTAAAATGCTCTATGGACTAAGGCCTTTTATTTTTATAAACCAAAACGTTAACCGTTCAAATAATTTTCATAGAAAAAAAATTCAAAATTTCCCAGTAATTTTTATAAAATATCAAGAGCCTTATTTTATAAAGCATAACACTTACAAGCGCTTTAATTTTGAAAACAAAGTCTTGGATATTTAAAAAAAAATTTATTTTATAAAATATTGATCTTATAAAAGCAGGCCACCCTAAATCGTTCGCAAATGTAACGCTTGAATTGCTTTAAAAAACAATAAAACTTTGTTTAAACTGCAGTATACTTTACAATTACTTTTATTTGACTTTTTCAATTAACTGAAAGGCTTTAAAGCTCATGCCTTAAAGACATAGACCACAGCAGCTACAGCGCTACACGTCTACAAATTCCCTTGGCTACAATCCTCGTCAACGACAGCTAAATCGGAAATTCTAAGTTTGTTGTAGTAAACAAACAAACAAATAAATTTATTTGTTAAAAACCTCCTGAATCGAAATATATTTGTAATTTTTAATTTTGTAATATTCTCTTCTGTTAAATAAAATAAAATTGTCGCTTACAAATTAACTTAATAACTTAATTATAAATGAACTTAATTAGCAACGGTGGTCGTGTAGCCATATAGCTATGAAGGCATCAAAATAATCGTCTTCATATAAAAGAGTGTTTTTTAGTTTTGACAGCTTGTAGTCGGCAGCCTGATGTCGTCTATGTATTGAACGCATCAATTTAAAATTAAAATTTGATTTAATTTTTATTTAAACACATTTCTTAATATCTCTTCCACAAACTCTAAGCCTAAAACTACCATTCATTGAAAAATCGTATGTTCGAGCGGCTTAAATCAAAGTGTTTATTGCTAAAAACAACAATAAATATGTGTTTCCATTCTTCAAAAATTTCTTCTTGCCAATAAACCTGTTTTATCATGTTGCGACAAGCTTATTTATTTCCATAATCTTTAAATGTAAAAGTTAACTCCAACGCCTCCCTTTGTGCTCGTACCACCAGAAAGCAACTAATCTCATTTTAAGTTTTCACCAAAAATTATTAAAGATCATTGATCAATACAAAAAGTATCGACTAAACAGAAAAAAAACCTGCGTGGGAATATATTTTTCCTAGCGATAATTCTTTTAAAATCAAAAGTGTTAAAGCTTATTTTTTCATTATAAGACTCAAAGCTTTTCTGCTGCTGGGAATATGTACTTTACTTACATACATATGTATGTATGTGCAAAACGAGAGACAACAAAAACGATCATCCAGCCATTTATCGTGATGGGATGGATGATCATAAAAAAATGAATGAAATTTTTGCGGGTTGTTTTTTTTCTTCTGCTTTATATTCCCATCTTTAAGGTGGCTGTTAAGCTTCTTGGCATCGAATTTTGTTCTCATCAGTTTTTTTTGATGCCTTAAATCCTGCAAAAGTAAAAAAAAAACACAGATCGTGTTTGTTTCATAAACTTGTTGTAGGTATGTGCTATACTCGTATATTGTTGTAGTGAGTTCACAATCTGAGGATCTGTCTGCTACAGTTTGTTAACTGATGTCTGGCCAATAATTTTAACTTTTTTCTTTTTTTTGTTAAGCCCTTTTATTTTCCTTTTATTTCTTTTTACTTCGTCTTTCGCTCAGAAAACAAATTACAATCAATTAGAAGTTTCTTTCTGCTGGCCAACAGTCGGCCAACATGATCACAGCCTCACTCACCACTAGCTTTAAATTTGTGTCTGTATCAAGGTAAACGATTTGTTATGATTAAGAAAAAAAATGTGCGAAATTTTGTTGAACAGCGTGAGCAAAACAAAAACGAAACGTTGCTATAACAAAGAATACAGAAAATTGTTCATAAAAGTAGGCGGCTTTTTAACAAAGACTGTGGAAGCCTGGGAAAATAGGGCTGTGTGCAAATATTTTAAGCAATAAAAGCAATTAAGAAAATTAACAAATATAAATAATACTCTTTAAAAATATGTATGTATGCATCTGTAATTTTCTTTAATTTCAGCCGGCCCGTCATACCAAACTGGAAAAAGCTGACATTTTGGAAATGACTGTCAAACATTTGCAGTCCATACAACGCCAACAATTGAATATGGCCTTGCAGACGGATCCCACTGTTATACACAAGTTCAAGACAGGCTTTATGGAATGTGCCGATGAGGTAAATCGTTATGTCAGCCAATTGGATGGTGTAGAGGATAGTGTACGCCAAAGACTAACTAGTCACTTGAATAGTTGTGCCACTGGTCTAGAACAAATAGGCTCGATGACTAATTTCTCGAATGGCTATCGCACCGGTGCCACGTCTAACTTGTTTGCCAATGGCAACAATATGCCGCTAACAGTAACCAACAATGGCTCTTTGTTTCAAGCCTTGCCACAAGATTTAAATAATAATCCTGCTACAGGCATACAAGTGGGCGGGGTACAATTGATACCCTCTAGATTGCCCTCAGGAGAATTTGCTTTAATAGTACCAAATACTGCTAATAATACAGTGAACGCCGCAGCTTTATTAAATAATAATTCCAACACGGCTTTTCCCACTTGGCCCACTAAACTAGTCAATGCGCCTGCTAATACAGTTACACCTATTAATGATTTTGCTGCCAACTTTAAGAGATTGAGCGCTTTTTCTAAGCCTCAAAATACTATAATAAATCCCCTTAAAGTTCCTGCGGTCAACAGCTATCCACAAACAACTTTAATAACCCAGGCCAACTATCAACAACACACTCAGCCACAACAGCAACAACAACAACAAGCTTTCCACACCACCACCACCACTAGTCCTCCTCTGAGCCCTATTTCTTCAGTATCTAGTAATAATGAGGATTCAGTTACGAACACTTGCACTGACTTTACCCACTCACGCCAGGATAAGCACAGTTCATTTTCGGGAGTATTTGCCACACCGCCCTCTAGTGCTGAAAATTCATTCACCTTAAATGCTTCTCATCTGCAACAGCAACAGGTTTCTTCGACCAGCAGCAGTGATTTGAATACCAGCACAAATTCCTCGTTAAAGAGATCGTTTTCGGAAGCCGCTGATTCCAGTATTTGCTCGGAAGATGAACCATCTAGCAAAAAATATCATAAAGAACAACCAGAAGCTGAAGATCAGGATAGCATGTGGAGACCTTGGTAATTTTGCGCAAACAAAGAACATTCTAAAGAAAACAAATCAAAATAATCTAAAAAAATATATATAAATATTCTAAAACATAAAAGTCCAAAGAATATGTTTTAGGAATTTAGAATAGACTAAATTATTTTAATAGTATTTCAGTGTTAAAATTATAAATCATTTAAAAACTCCATTAATCCTTTTGTTAATTATTGTTATTAACAAAATTTTTTCTATTTTTATTTGTTAACAAATTATTTCCAGGAAAAACTGCACTAGTGCCACGACTAGTTCAAGATAGCACGCATAGACTCAATTGCCAAAATGGCGTTATATAGTCAGCAACCGTGATTATTAATGGTTCTGCAAATCAAGTAGATTTTAGTCTAGAATTTGTAGGCAGAAGAAAATAGTTCTTCCAAAACTCAATTAAAGAAATTTAGTGCCACCTTACTCAAGCTTAAATAAGTCATCCTGTTTTACACAGGAATGGCTAGAGTTAATCTTGAACTTTTAAATAAAAGGAAGAGACAACTCTGGCCCACCCTATGTAAAACAAACTGTCTGTAATTTTACATAAAAAAGATTCTTACATTAAACAATATTACACAGTGCAACACGGAAAAAAATAACCATATACGGACACCACTACGTGATAAAAGACCAAAAAAGACCCGTGTCTCCCAGTTTTGCCCAAAGTCCTCCAGGTTTTTTTTATGGGCCCTCAAAGATGTGGGGCCTCCATGTCATTTTTGCAAAAACATGATCATTTCCTCAAGCTCATATTTTGCAAACCGTTTGAAATTTTGATATACTCTCTGAGGCAAAGTTGTAGCTCTTGTCATAGAGAACAAAAATTGTTAACATATAATATCAGAAAAACTTCATCTTCAAGGTCAAAATCGCAAAAAACTTTAAAAAATTCAATTTTTTTTACCTTTTTCCCCTGTTCAGGTCCATAGGTAGCAAACCGTTCAAAACTCAAGGAAACAATCAACTACAAAAATTAACCTAAGATCTCAATAAAAAACTTTCTAGAACATATGAACTAACTAGGAATGATTCTTAACACCGTTTAGGTAGCGCTTAGGTAGCCGCAAAAGTGAAAAATTTCCCGCAAAAGTGAAAAATTTCCCGGCTGCCTAAGCGCTACCTAAACGGTGTTAATAATCATTCCTAGGAAGTTCATATGTTTTAGAAAGTTGTTTTTTGAGATCTTAGGTTCATTTTTGTAGTCAATTGTTTCCTTGAATTTCGAACGGTTTGCTACCTATGGACCTGAACAGGGTAAAAAAATTGAATTTTTTAAAGTTTTTTGCGATTTTGACTTTGAAGATGAAGTTTTTTTGATTTTATATGTTAACAATTTTTGTTCTTTATGACAAGAGCTACAACTTTGCCTCAGAGAGTATATCAAAATATGAGCTTGAGGAAATAATCATATTTTTGCAAAAATGACATCGAGGCCCCACATCTTTGAGGGCCCATAAAAAAAAACCTAGAGGACTTTGGGCAAAACTGGGAGACAGGGGTATTTTTTTTTTTTTTGGTCTTTTATGACGTAGTGGTGTCCGTATATGGTTATTTTGCCATGACTTAAAAAATTACACAGTGTGTTATTCAATAGTTTATTGTTAATATTATGGTCACCCTATACCACACTTGATACTCTGCTTTCAAGATCTTATAATTTTCGAACTTAAAAAAAAAACTTATGTTATTATCTTTTAATTGTATATTTTCTCCTACTAATAATGAAACTTTTGTAAAATTTATGTTTAAAATTCACAAAATTATTAAGTTTTATTTTTGTTTTTTCAAATCGACTTTTTATCAGAATTTGTTTAAATATTATTTTTTGTATTTTATTTCTAAATATTCATAAAATTGTAATTATTATTTCTTTTTTTTTTAAATATTTTTTCTTATATTATTATCTGTGATTTGTACATAATTTTGTAAAATATATTTTTGTTTAATTGTGTTTAATTTTGAATTATTATATTTCAATTATAATTTTTTCTATTAAGTTTTCTAATTTTAAGTATTGAAAATTTGATTTTTTTTATTAAACAAAAAAAAAAAAAAAAAATAAAAGTTTTGTTTGTACTCCCTACCACAATAAATAAAGTTTATAAAATGGTTTAAGTTTTTTAAGTATCTATTTATAAAATTAATAAAAAACATTTCGTTGCAATTCTCAAATAGTTTTTAATAAAATAAATATTGGTAAAAATAAAAAATAATTCAAATTGAAAGTTTTATTTAATTACCTAACCTAGCAGTGCCTAACCGCGACTTCGTCATCATCCTGACAATATTTTGACTTTAATTATAAAACAATAGTGCTGCAGATATGGTTTTTATATTTACTTTGTATAGATATATCCATCTCTGTGTAATTCCTCAGGATGTTGAAACATTGGTTTTATAAAAAACTAGCCACGTTGTAGGCGGGTACAGCTTTAAAAGTAATCCACACTAAATTTTAACACTATTACTTTTATAGTGCTTTAGATTTAGTTAATGTATTTACTTTATATAAAGGTACCCATCCCTGGGTAATTACTCAGGAACATAGATTTTATATCGAATTCTAAAATTTATATAAAATTTTTAAATTATTGTAGAGTTCTGTAAATATGTAGTATTTAAAATTTCCCGTTGACAAAAATAAAAGGTGCTGCCAAGTTTGCAGTACCTTGAATCCACCAGTAACAAATTGTTCAAAAATTATTTCATGTACAGAAATGGACTTGTTGCAGTTTTATTATATGTATAGAGATTCATAAGCTACACATATTCTGCAAATAGAGTCTACAAAAATAAAAGGTGCTGCCGTATACAAAAATAAAAGGTGCTGCCAAGTTTTCAATATTATTAAAAATGCGTACTTTTACGTTTTAAAAACCCTTTTATTGGAAATTAGATAATTTTACGGAAAAAGTCTAATATTTTAACCCAAGGTACCTCAAGGTACTACAAACACAATTTTCTTAAAATCTATCACGTAAAAACTACTGGATTATTTGAATAAAATTTTCTTAAAATCTACCCAGCAGTTTTTGCTGTATTCGCATGACGTAAAAACTAATGGATTATTCTAATAAAATGTTGGATAGAGGTGCCATAGTGTCTCGGTTCAAATATAGAATACTTTTTTCCGCAAACAAATTGTTGATACGGTTTAAAATTTAATGTATAGAAGTTAATGTGCTGTTTATATATGTATGTACTTCAAGCGACTAAAACGTCTGGAAAATTTTTATAAAAATCAGTAAATTTTTAAATTATTTCTATATAAATTTTCTGGACATGATCACAAAAAACGAATCTCATAAGACGCTTATTATTATATTTCATTGCATTCATGTCTGCTCCTTGCACAAGAGTGGTGGACAATAGTAGAGAGCGTAGACCAGTGACCTAGATGTGATGAGCTTTCAGAGTTTCCATAAGTAAGTTTGAATAAGTATGAGTAAATGTTGAACATAGTAACAATGAACTTGAACGAGTTCAAGCAGTTTTATGCTTTGAGTGAAGCACGAACATTGTTCGAGTGTAAAATCAAAAAAATACAGAATTTATTAACAACATTACTTACGTTCATTTTAAGGTCTTCATTTGTTAATATATACAAAGAACAAAAAACCACTAGTGCAAGCAAAACGCACTAAGTCTAATCAAAAAGTTCTACACAACTACTAAACAAAGCTGAGTGTTTCGAACATGAGACAACTAAACAAAGGAGCTTACTGGTATAGAAAGATCGTTCTACTCGGTCAGCTCATTGCTTTTAAGATACGAACAGAAGTTTGCTCACTAATAGTATGGCATGAGCAGGCATGTGTTCAGTAAGCTAGTTTGTGTTTCAGTATTAGCACTTGCTCATGAGCTTAAGAGCACCACCATTAGATGAGCTTGCTCAAGCAACTGTTTAATAGAAATAGCCCCATCATTATCTAAATATATAATAAAATAGCAACTCATTTCCGCCTGTCTGCTTTTCTTTTGCGTTCGCATCACGTAAAAACTACTGGATGGATTTTAAAAAATTTTGTGAGGAGGTTTCCCTAGCATCCTGATTCCAATATACGATACCTCTTTCCGCAAAAATATCTCTTTTCCAAGAGAAAGTGGAGAAAAACCAGTGAAAGTAGGCAATTTCCGGTATAAAGGTACTGGTTTAAAACTGGGATATTTTAAACACGGCTGCGCGCCTTTTATTTTTGAAAGTGGGATATTTTAAGAACTGAGATATTTTAAACACTGTGGCGCACCATTTATTTTTTCGCAATAATTTTTAGAATTTTTAATAAATTTTAGAATTTTATCCAGGGATGGGTACCTTTATATAAAGTAAATACATAAACCATAACTGAAGCACTATAAAAGTAAGAGTCTTACAATTGGTGTGAAATATTTTCAATGAAAAATAGAGCAAAATATTGTTAGGACGCCCACGACGTGGCGGACACAGGCTAGCTATATAATACATATAATAAAAGGTAACTTTTTTCCTCTCTGTCTATGTTCGCATTACGTAAAAAGTACTGAATAGATTTTAATGCAATTTTGTGAGGAGGTACCTTAGTATCTTGATGCAAATATGGGATATTTTTTTCCGCAAAAATATCTAATTTCCGAGAGAAAGTGGAGAAAAAGCAGTGAAAGAACGCAATTTTACCGATATGCATACTTTAAGGCACCTTTTATTTTTGAAAGCGGGATATTTAAACACCTTTTACAGAGCTTTATAATAATTTTAAGAATTTTAGAAATTCATATAAATATTAGAATTTTATAAAGGAATGGGTACCTTTATATAAAGAAAATACGTATAAGTGAAGCACTATAAAAGTAAGAATCTTAAAATTCGGTATAGATTACTTTCAAAGCAAAATCGAATAAAATATTGTCAGGACGCACACAATGTGTGTGGGTACAGCTAGTATTATATATATCTGTTCATATTCGGATTAAACAAATAAATTAAAATCCAATACAATTTACAGAAATTTACATTTACCCAATTCACAATCTATTGTTGATTGAAATGTGTATATCGACTTTTCCATACCTAAGGCCATACTACGATGCCCACGACTTAGCACCTAAAGTAGATTGTTTTGTAAATATAATTTATAACACAGTGCAACACGGAAAAAATAACTATATACGGACACCACTACGTGATAAAAGTCCAAAAAAAAGACCTCTGTCTCCCAGTTTTGCCCAAAGTCCTCCGGTTTTTTTTTATGGGCCCTCAAAGATGTGGGGCCTCGATGTCATTTTTGAAAAAAAAATGATCATATACTCAAGCTCATATTTTGCAAACCGTTTGGAATTTTGATATACTCTCCGCAAAAGTGAAAAATTTCCAGGCTACCTAAGCGCTACCTAAACGGTGTTAAGAATCATTCCTAGGAAGTTCATATGTTCTAGAAAGTTGTTTATTGAGATCTTAGGTTCATTTTTGTAGTTGATTGTTTCCTTGAATTTTGAACGGTTTGCTATCTATGGACCTGAACAGGGGAAAAAAGGTAAAAAATTTAATTTTTTAAAGTTTTTTTTTCCGATTTTGACCTTGAAGATGAAGTTTTTTTGATTTTAAATGTTCACAATTTTTGTTCTTTATGACAAGAGCTACAACTGTGCCTCAGAGAGTATATCAAAATTTCAAACTGTTTGCAAAATATGAGCTTGAGGAAATTATGATTTTTTGCAAAAATGACATCGAGGCCCCACATCTTTGAGGGCCCATAAAAAAAAACCTGGAGGACTTTGGGCAAAACTTTTTTTTTTCTTTTTTTTTTGGTCTTTTATGACGTAGTGGTGTCCGTATATGGTTATTTTGCCATGACTTAAAAAATTACACAGTGTGTAATTGTATAATTGTAAGATATAATTTGAAGAATTTCGCTATTGAAAATTATTTTAATTGTGCTCTTATTTGCAATTTCTCATAAACAAATGTATAAATTCGCATTATAAATTCAACGGTGTGCATTTTTTCCTACAACAATTTTAATTGATATTTTAAATCTAAACCATCATCTCCTTATTATAAATTGATCCTCCCCTCCTTTAAATAAAGAATTTAAAATGTTTCCCCTACACAACAGCAGCCAGAATACCTTAATCAAAACTACAATCTGAAAACTGAACCCCTCATTTTTACATTCCAAAAAAAACGACCTGCTAAACGGAACTAATTATAATTCCATATCCTTAAGGAAAAGAAAAACGAAGTGTGTCAGTCGTTTGCTTTGCGTGGGTATTTTTTATTCCCCATTTAAACTCCTACCTATACACACACACACACACACACACACAGCCATGCAGAAGCAACAAAAAAACTTGATTTATCCTTTTTTGTCATAACTAAACTCTTCAAATTATATACACAAAACTCTTGATGTTCTCACATACGCCTTTACATTTTATACAATGTCCGTCGTCCGTATACAGGAATACTAAATTAATTGTATGATGCGAAAATTTTTATTTCTTTACAACAACTACAACTAAACTGAATATTGTGTATTTAAACAAAAAAATATTTCTCACACATTCGAAATATGAGCTGAGAAACTCCCGCTACCAATAACTAACTAACTACAACAACCAATAAAAAAGAAAATTTCCTTAAACAAAATTATAATTTTTGTTGTTATTATTAAAATATGTTGAGTATATAGGTATGTACATATATGTGTACATTGCACTCATTCTGCTTTTATCCTTTTTTTGGCTGGTTGGTCGTGTTTTTTCTTCTTCTTATCGTTTGTTTAAAGGTCTCAAAATGTATGAGTATTTGTGTGTGTGTCTGGCTGTCTGTCTGTCTGTCTGCTTGCATATTCATTCGTTTGTATTGATTTGTTGCAGTAATTTTTGAATACCGTTTCACTTGTTTCATTTAATTCCCACACATCCTTGAAATTGTATTGTAGTCAAACCGTCGGTGTCGTATCTTTGGTTTGTATCATGACTGTTCAAAATCCTATGTAACGTTCAGTCGAAGTGTTGCTTCCACGGTCTGTCTTTATGTTATGGTTTTGCTCTACGTTTATTAACCTTTGTCTCTTACACGCAGTACTTTATGAAACTCTATGTTTTTGTTGTTGTTGTTGTTTTTGGGTCCTTGGTCTTTCTTTGATTAACAAGTGTATGTGAGAGTGTTGGCTGTGATATTAACAGGTCCTTCTTCTTTATGCATTTATAAGCAGTTTTGTTGTTTTTTTTTTGTCCTTCGTTTCTTTGTTTTTTAGGCTGAGATTTGTTTTTGGTTTTTCGTTTTTGTTGTTATTTGCTACGGTTTATTGCTTGTTTTAATGTTGTTGTTTATTTTTTGTCTAGAATTTATTTCCTTATAATTCTTCAACGTTTCCTACGAATTTCCCAGGATACTTAGACTACAAAATTAGTTTAAATAATGATATTCTAACAATAAGCACTTAGCAGTTGTGATGGTTTTAAGGTGAGACGACCAAGAATAATTGAAATTTGAAATTATTAATTACACTTATGAATATTGAATATTGAAATTTGGCATATTAATTACTTATAATAAAATAGCTGCAATTTAAAAAAAAATAGCTAAAAAAATTTAAAATTTTTTTCAAAATAGCAAAAATATTTTTAAAAAATATCATTAAATCACCGAGAATTTCAGCTCTCTAGTTGCAGTGAAAGTGCCCCATAACATTGATAAGTGGTTGAATATCTAATTTTACACCTTGAAATCTCAGGAAGCCTTCAAACTTCCGCTGTCTGTACTCTCTTTTTATTTTTACTTTGGGCAGCTCAAAGTACTGTTTCCTGAATTCCGTAGGTAGCTTTAAGTTACTCTTATTGTGTGATTGTAGCCTATGGGATGAAGATGTACACCGAGATAATGTGATAAAACGTTTGCATTGTCTGAGTCCTCTCAGAGGCTCCCAATGGCGAGAGAACTCTGCTTTCGCCCAAGAAACAGTTTTTCTTATTCTTATTCTTGTTCTGATCTTAAAAATATATGTTGAGCTCCTAGGTTGGCTAGACAGTCACCCCGCTCATTGCCAACATGATCCTCATGACTGTGTACCCAAATCATAATGTAAACATAATTGTGGAAACCGAGTTCCTTCACAGATCTCGCACAATTCACCTTATTTCAAATGAGGTTAAGACCTTTAGCACAGCTTAGCTGTCCGATATCAGACACATTTTTTAACCTTTATCTATCTCCTTATACATTATCAGGCACAGATGAGGATGATGTATAGAGTGGTAGGTATTTGCCCATTGGAATGGCCCGTTGAAGGTTTGGGCCAAGAATAGAGGCTTCCCTGTCACCATTTCCTGTTTAGAGCCGTCAGTAAACCAAATCTGATCTGCTACATCGTGCCACCAAATCTGGTTGTACCAACAGTTCCCGTCGCAAATAAAGACATCAAAATTCCTGTGCAAGGGTCCATTGAATACTATCAGACACCCTAAAGTAAGGTTCGTTATGTGCAGGGGCAGTATGTGCAGTATAGCGCCTAGGGTCATTGGTGGGGCTAGTCTTCATGGCCCCAGTAATAGAGACAGACACCAAATCTGGTTGTACCAACAGTTCCCGTCGCAAATAAAGACATCAAAATTCCTGTGCAACACAAGGGTCCATTGAAGGTTCGTTATGTGCAGGGGCAGTATGTGCAGTATAGCGCCTAGGGTCATTGGTGGGGCTAGTCTTCATGGCCCCAGTAATAGAGACATAGACTAAGCGGTAGACCTTATCGTCACCTGTTCATATTAGTAGTAGCAGTAAATTTTTGGGGGGGGGAACGTTTGACCAAAAAAATCCTGAGAAATTACCCAGAGATATAAAGTAAATACATAAACCTTATATGGAGCACAATAAAGTATAAAAAGTATAAAAATTTGGTGTGAACTAAGGCGAATTCATACCAGGCGTGAGCACTACGGAAAAAACTACACCAAAACAACAACTTTGACATTCTACTAGCAGATGTAAAACAATGTATATTTGACATTAGCAGAAATCATTCAGCTAGGCTAACGACTCCACGTGGTATGAATTCGCCTTGTCAGGATGCTGACGACGTGGCGGCCACTGTCATCTATATCTATACATATAATAAAACTGTAACAGGACCATTTTTGTATATGAAATATTTGCTGATAGCAATCGAAATGGAATACAAAAAAGCAATTTTGGAATTTTTGTATGTCTGTTTTCGCATCACGTGAAAATCACTGGATATATTTTAATCAAATTTTGTGAGAAGGTACCCTAGTATCTCGCTTCAAATATAGGATGCCTTTTTCCGTACAAAATCTCATTTCCAAGAGAAAATAGAGAAAAAGTAGTGAAAGTACGTAATTTTACCGATTCAATGGTACTGCAAACTTGGCAGCACCTTTTATTTTTGACAGCAGGATATTTTAAACACTATTTATAGAACTCTACAATAATTTTTCAATTTTATATAAATTTTAGAATTTTATATGAAGTCCTATGTTCTTGAGTATTTATCCAGAGATGGATACCTCTACCGGAAATATATAAACCCAAACTGAATCACTATAAAAGTAAGGGTCTTAAAATCTGGTGTGGATTACTTTCAAAGCAAAATGGAACAAAATATTGGCAGGAAACATATGACGTGGCGGGCACAGTTAGTTTAATATAAAATAATTAATCTGAAAAAAAAACTTACAAAAATCGCTTAAATGCGTTGTGCCGGTATTATAATTGTATGACATAAGAACATGAACATGGTTTGTAAATAGTGCAGGTATGGATATTCTAACTATTTACCCGTTCCTATTCAAGCACGCTTTATTAATTATCCTGTATAAGTATTTAGGCAAAACATGTATAGTACTTTAACTTATTTTGTTAATCTTTATATTTTATTTATTGTCAAAAATAGGCTTATTTAATAAATACATATTACTAGGGCATATTTTATACTTTTAATAAAAAATATAATCTTCATTTTTAAAATCTGTTTTAAAATTCAAATTTTCGCACATTTATTTTGAGTTTAAATTACTTTAAAAAATATATATAGGAACTAGGAATTTTAAATATCACAGTTATTTACTTCTCTTCTTTTTCTAACTCTCCATTCATTTGCATAAATATACTTATTTTAATGTTTTAAAACCTTTCATTATCCTCCAACGTATAACCGAATAATTTCTTAAGCATATTATATATAATCATTTGTCTTGTTACTTCTGCTTCGTATTTCATATAATCATTAAGTCTTTCTTGTTTATACAGTGAATCCAATTGATCATATAAATCCACTTCCAATTTACGCATGCGCATATCCAGCGCTGGTGTATGGGTGCCGGAAAATAAGGCCTGCATATAAACAGTAGATATTTGTGACAATGAATCATCGAGTTTAGTTAAAGTCACATCATCGGTATGTGTGAGCTTTAGGGGGCCCGTCAGTTTGGGAGAAGCTCGATAATTAGATAAATCATTGCACTCGATTAAAGACAAAGTAAGACATACGATTAAAACAACAACAATACAACACTTGAACATTTTTGCGTGAAATTTTCTTTGGCAACTTTTTCTTTAAAATATTTATTTTATTTAACGCCTGCCTTTCTTTTTTTTTTTTGAAAATCGAACACTGCGTTTACTTTTTGCGTCTGAAAATCAACAATTTTCTAGATTTTTATTAAAAAACTATTATAAGTTTATTATATGTGTCGGGCTTTTATAGCAAATTTCTAAATCAAATATGTATAAATTTTTATCATTTAGTTTTTTTTTTTTTATAAATGTCTAATATCAGCTTTTTATGTGTTTTAGTTTGATTGGTTTTTTTATTTTTGCCTTTTAATCAAACATTTAATAAAAATTATTTTCAAGTTGATTTCCTTAATTGCAATATACGAGTACAAGTTGTTTGATTGTGCGAATTTATTGTCGAGAGAGAAAAACTTAAACTATCACTATCAATTAAAGGTCATGTTTATTTGTGGCCATAATTTTTACTTCCGATTTAGATATTTGTTTGCAGTGAATGCCCCAGAAAAAAAAACATAAAATGTGTAAAAGATGTGGGAAATCTAACTTTATATATTTTTTTAAATTTAAAATATGCCTAGTGGGCCTTAAGATGATAAGCATATAAATAAATCATGCAAGTGCGAGTCAAGCTCAAATACGCAGTGTTCCGAACTACCTTCAATATACAACTTTAAAATTTGTCCAAGTTTTACATTTTATCACGTCTTATGGGGCACCCTTTAGTTTTTAATTATTTGTTTATAAGAGAGCATAGAACTAACGTACTAGTACTAACTATAACGCTTAAAAGATAAGGCCAAATTCCTCAAAAGTTTGCGACATCTAGGGAATACCTTCTCATTTGTATTAATTTTCTTTTCATTACTTTTTAGTGTCAGTGTAATTTTTTTTTTAAATTATTTTTTGTACTTGTTATAGGAGACAAATTTATGCATACTGTGTGTATATTTAATGTGGCTACCCTTTCCGATATAAAAATAAGGCTACATACATACGTAAATTTGTGTCACTTTCGCAACGCTCTTTTATTTTTATTTTTTATATTTTTTGCTAATGCTGATATAATTTTACTGTTAAGAGTACTAAAGTCAAATTCGAAAAAATTCTGGAACACTCTTTAAATATTAGTAATTGTTGTTGTAGCGGCCAGGATAATACACATTCTATGAAAATATCAAGAATCTATCTACATATTAACGGTTCAAAAACTAAGGTAATATACTTTAATTTTACTTCTGAGAAAATTTCAAGTG
Organism: Phasia obesa; assembly: GCA_949628195.1. Lineage (NCBI taxonomy): Eukaryota > Metazoa > Arthropoda > Insecta > Diptera > Tachinidae > Phasia > Phasia obesa. The sequence goes on from OX451219.1 coordinate 6,954,847, forward strand.
TCTACCTATTATGGTCCAAAATTTAAGCCTTAAACATATATGCAAATCAGGTCCCCCATTAATTTTTAGGTTAGTTTTTTTATATGTACTTATGTATTAGTGAACATCGTTTTTATTACTCTGCGTAAAGTTTGCTCAAGTGTCTGCGTTCAAGAATTAAACAACATTTACGCGAATAACACGTCACTTTTGGAACACCCTATAAGCTTGAGTATTCGTTCTTATATCGGCTATAGTAACAGAACTTTATTGAAAACTTCGAGAGTCTACGTTTTACGGTTCGAGAGATAAAAGACGCTTCTAACGCCCGAAAACAATAGGGGTACGTTTTACCATTTGGGTACGGAACAGTAAAAACATTTCATAAAATCGTAACAACACCGATTCTGTATATGAAAGAAATTTTTAAAATTTTGTTGCTGATGCTGATATTAATCGATATGGAAATCACCAGTTTTTTTTTAATTTCTCTCTGTCTGTGTTCGCATCATGTAAAAAATACTAGACAAATTTTAATAAAATTTAGTGAGAAGGTACCTTAGTACTTCGGTTCAAATTGGGATATTATTTTCCTTTAACAATAACTCGCTTAAAAGATAAAATTGTGATAGTAATCAATTTTAACGATTTAATTGTAGAGCAAACATTGGCAGCACCTTTTGTTTTTATAAGCAGGCCATTTTAGACATTATTTACAGAACTACAAAATAATAGAATGTTATATAAAACCTATTTTGCAACATTGTGAGCAAGGCGAATTCATACCAGGTGGAGTCGATAGCCCAGCTGATTGTTTTTTTGCTCTCGTTTTTTTGCTAATGTCTTGTCAAAAAATACATTGTTTCATATCTGCTAATCTAATGTCAAAGTTGTTGTTTTGTTGTAGTTGTTGTCCTACTGCTCACACCTGGTATGAATTCGCCTTGATTGTGAGTAATTACCCAGAGATGCGTAACTCTATATAAAGTAAGTACATAAACCATAGCTAACACACTGTAAGTCAGAGTCTTACCCCCAGTCTACATTAGACATAAAATGACAAACATTAACACTAACATCATGTTAGTATTAAATGTAGACTACCCATGTTAATGTTATTTCCAAATTTTAACATGGTTGTTAAAACAATTCTTATAAAAACTCTTTTATAACATGACAATGACGTAGTTGTTGTATTTTAAGTTGACAGTAGTATTTGCGAACAGCGCCATCTGTTTCTCAACGGTACTCCTACTATCTGCTGTGCAAAACGTATTCAAACAACATTGTTGGAAACGGAAAATTATATTTAAACAGAAAATGACATAAGAACACATTCGGCACCTATAACAATATGCACAAATTATTTCCATTGCTCTGCCGGCGTCATGCTTATATTTTGTTCAATTTGATGGCTAGTGAAGATGGCCTCTTAACACCCCGTCACCACTAAACATCGATATAAACATAACGTTGGCAGAGCAACGGTATTAATTTGTTCATATTGTTATAAGTGGCGAACAAGTATTTATGTTTATCTTCATGTTCCATTATTTTCTGTTTTCCATGGATGCTGTTTGAATGTTTATAGCAAAGCAGATAGATAGAAAAAAGTAAAACTAAAATGTCATTGTCATTGTCATGTTATAAAATAGCTTTTATAACAAATGTTTTAACAACATTAACATAAGCAGTCTACACTAACATGATGTTATTGTTAATGTTATTCATTTTGTTCTAATATAGACATAAATAGATTAGTATGTATAGATTACTTTAAAAGCAAAATCGAACAAACTATTGTCAGGACACTGACGTCGTGGCGAGTCCTGGTAGTAAAAAATAAAACTAAATTTTATTAAAAACAGTGTTGCCACATCGTGGCCAAATTGAGGGTCACATTTCTACCTTCACTACAGGTAGAAATTATATAGATATAATATCATTCCGTTTGCAATCTCTAAAATATTCAATCATTTGCGACCCCATTAAGTATGAAAATAGTTGTGTTATCAGATTAGAAGAGGGCTTGGTGTTCTGCTTTAGATTATAAATAAAACATATTATTTTTACTATTTTGTATTAATAGTTGCTAATTCTGCCTATCAGATGACTCTATTCCGTTTGAATAAATTTGTAATTGTATTATTGTAACACAATAAAAAAAAACAAGAAAGTTTGAACTGCGTTTATTCAAACTAGAAATAAAAAACTGGCATTAACTTGTCTTTTCTCAACATTTGCTGAAAAAAGCCTAAGAATCATCCCCAAAATATTAGTAAAAATAAGATTGATAAGGTTGAATTTTGTTCTTTATATTAAAAAAAAATAATATGATGTTGCTGTGTCCTTTAAAGGCGTCACTTGATCCTGTTTTTTGTATTCAAATTATAAAATAAACAAAAACTGCGCATTTATTGCGCATTTGAATGAAAAAATAAGATAATTAGGCATTAAAGCACTGCATCAGCACTAAAAACGACACTCGCTATAATATTTCATTGAACTCATTCCTGTTCACTGCACACGAGTAACGATGGGTGGGCAACAATAAACAGCGAAGACCAGCGAGCTAAATGTGATGAGCTTTTGCACAGTTTCCATAATTAAGTTTGAATAATTATTAGTAAATGTTGAACATAATAACAATGAACTTGAGCTAGTGCAATCAGTTTTATGCTTTGAGTAAAAGTTCGAGTGTACAAACAGAAAACACAGAATTTTTTACAACATTACTTACGTTTTTTTAAGGTTGTATTAGGGTGTGAAACACTCCTAAACCTTTTCGAAAAGTTCTACGCAATTAATAAACAAAACACACTTAGTGTTTCGAACATGAGACGAGTAAACACGCCGCTCACTAGTATAGAAAGTTTATTTTTACTCGGTCAACTCATTGCGTTTATGATACGAACAGAGAATTGCTCACTAATAGTATGGCATGAGTAGGCATGTGTTCAGTAAGCTAGATTGCATTTGATTATAACCACTTACTTATGAGCTTATGAGCACACGCATTATATTAGCTGGCTCATGCAACTGTTTATTAGCCACACGCAATTATGTCTTAGTAATAAAAACTATAAAAATTAATCAACTGCAGGATTTGTATTACAAAAAACACTTCAAACTTAAAACTTTCACGAAGTTTTGTTTATTAAGTTCTAGTAGATCTAATAAAAATTTTTAAACAGAAATAGAGACACATTTATTATTCGTGTTTGCGTAAGGTTTTACATCATCCATGTTATATTTATGTTCAACCATTTTAAATCTTTCAAGTAGCGTGGGATTCTATTACAATATTTGTGTGTCTATTTACTTCTTACAAAAATCTTTAGAAAAGGATCCCTTTTCTGTCCTTGAAATCAAAGCATAACCAGAAATCACACACTTGTATTTTTTAACTGCGATATGTATCGTTTTTTTCTTCTTCTTTCGTTCGTTTCTTTCCTCACAAACAGAGATTCATGGGAAACATGTAGTGAGAAAAATTCCAACAAAAATGTAATTTAAATCAAAATAAATTTGAACAGGTATTCGTTTGAATTGATTTTGTAATAATAAAATGAAAACATATTCATACAATTAATTTTGCATTAGAATTCCTTTTGTGTTGAAACAAAAGATTTGTGTGTTCGTTCGTTTAACAATGGTTTGAGGAAAAAAGGATCGATTCTAAAGGTTTGTTAAGAAAATTCGAAATCACAGTGTGACTTTTCAACCGATGTTTTCAATTTATTGTATTTAAATGTTAATTTTCGTTAACTATTAAGGATTTCTTTTTTATACTCAAAGAGACGTAAGAAAATTATCTAGAATTATACATTAGCAATAACCTGTTGCAAACAATAAAATGCAAGCAAAATGAAAACAAAGTAATCTAAGTTCAGATATAAAACTTTGCTTACTCCTTTTTTGTTTAAAATAAAAGAGGTGATCAATATTTTTCCAACATTCCAACATAATTACTAAAGACCATGATTCACTATTATACTCAGTCGTACTTTTGATATGTCCAAAATAGCATGTGTGCTAAAAAAAATATGATAGTTTGGTTTAGAAATAACGAGTGATTTTTTAAGAGCTTGAGAATTTTTTTTTAAAAAAAACGCATAAAATTTGCAAAATCTCATCGGTTCTTTATTTGAAACGTTAGATTGGTCCATGACATTTACTTTTTGAAGATAATTTCATTTAAATGTTGACCGCGGCTGCGTCCAATTTTGGGCAAATTTTTCGAGCATTTCGGCCGGAATAGCCCGAATTTCTTCGGAAATGTTGTCTTCCAAAGCTGGAATAGTTGCTGGCTTATTTCTGTAGACTTTAGACTTGACGTAGCCCCACAAAAAATAGTCTAAAGGCGTCAAATCGCATGATCTTGGTGGCCAACTTACCGGTCCATTTCTTGAGATGAATTGTTCTCCGAAGTTTTCCCTCAAAATGGCCATAGAATCGCGAGCTGTGTGGCATGTAGCGCCATCTTGTTGAAACCACATGTCAACCAAGTTCAGTTGTTCCATTTTTGGCAACAAAAAGTTTGTTAGCATCGAACGATAGCGATCGCCATTCACCGTAACGTTGCGTCCAACAGCATCTTTGAAAAAATACGGTCCAATGATTCCACCAGCGTACAAACCACACCAAACAGTGCATTTTTCGGGATGCATGGGCAGTTCTTGAACGGCTTCTGGTTGCTCTTCACTCCAAATGCGGCAATTTTGCTTATTTACGTAGCCATTCAACCAGAAATGAGCCTCATCGCTGAACAAAATTTGTCACATTTGAACATTTCGAACCGAACACTGATTTTGGTAATAAAATTCAATGATTTGCAAGCGTTGCTCGTTAGTAAGTCTATTCATGATGAAATGTCAAAGCATACTGAGCATCTTTCTCTTTGGCACCATGTCTGAAATCTCACGTGATCTGTCAAATACTAATGCATGAAAATCCTAACCTCAAAAAAATCACCCATTATATGCGTGTGATAGACTTTTTGACAGGTCTGTATGATTTGATAATCTTTTGGAAAAATATTATTTTTCCACACGATCAGAGTTGCAAAATCTTTTTTTATATGATAGATACAACGCATTTTGGTTTTGTGATTGTGTGTTTGAGTCCTGGGCTTAAACCCCGTCTACATTAGTCATTAAGATGTCCTAACAAAAGTCAAACGTCATATAAAAAAACAGTATTAAAAATAATGTTTTTTATATGAAGTTTGATTTTTTAAGACACGTTAATGTCTAATGGAGATGGGGGCTAAGAGGGTTTTTTTTCAAAAGCTTTATTTTCTGACATATTAATCTTTTTTATCTTTTGTCTGATCTGGCAACTTCATTATGTCAAATGCAAAATAGCAAAACTTCACCACAATACCAAAGAAACATTTATTATAATTATAATATGTACTTCTTACAGGCAAACCTAAATAAATGCGATAAGCGTAACGCAGTTCATCGCCTAGCTTTGCCGCTGCAATGACAAACCTAACACCCCGTCTTCACTAGCCATCGATTTGAAAAAGACATAAACATAACACCAACGAACAAAGGTATTAATTTGTTCGTATTGTTATAGGTGGCGACTACTTGTTAAGGTTCAAAGCAGACAATATTAGTACGGTTAAGCAACAGATGACACTGCTTGGAAATAATACTGGCCAACTAAAATAAAATAACAACCTCATTGTTATGTTCTAAAAGAGTTTTTATAACATATTTTTAACCGATTTTAGCCATTTATTTGTCTTAACAAATGTCAAACTTCATACAAAAAAACCAGTATTAAAAATAATGTTTTTTATATGAAGTTGGACTTTTGTTAAGTAAAATTGATGGTTAATGTAAACGGGGTTAAAACGTAGAAGAAACATTAACATGGGATTCTACACTTAACACTAACATGATGTTAGTGTTAATGTTTGCAATTTTATGTCTAATGTAGACGGGATAACACAAACATGATGTTAATGTTACCCCCGTCTCCATTAGATATTAACATGCCTTAACAAAAGTCAAACTTCATATAAAACATGATTTTTGATACTGGTTTTTTGTGTAAAGTTTGACCTTTGTTCAGACATGTTAATGACTAAAGTAGACGGGGGTTTAATGTTTCTCATTTTATGTCTAGGTTTTTCCTTTTATGTCTAATGTAGACTAGGGTAAAAAAGACCGCAACTATCTGTCATGAACTGTAATTTTCACTTATTTTGTTCAATAAAATTTAATAAATTGAAATGCAAAATAAAATTAAAATCGCTGGATAAAGCAGAAAGAAACTAAAATGTAATTTCTTGTCCACAGAAAAAATGACATCTTAACAGTTAATAAACCCCTGTCTTCATTTGTCATCAAGATATCTTAACAAAAGTCGAACTACATATAAAAAAACAGTATTAAAAATAATGTTTTTTTTTCTATATGAAGTTTGACTTTTGTTAAGACATGTTAATGTCTAATGGAGACGGGGGTAACATCAACATCATGTTTGTGTTATCCCGTGATTGTGTTATATCGTGATGAATGTCAAACTTCATATAAAAAAACTTTATTTTTAGTACTTAGTTTTTTATATGAAGTTTGACATTAATTACGATATAAATTCATCAGGTGTAAACTTCGTGCTATGTAACAGAGAATTTTTTACCGTTATTTATTGCTCAGCGCGTTTATTTAGATTTGGCTGTTATTCTTTCCTTTTACACACTTCTCCAAATGATATGATTTTTATTAAAAAAAAAAATATCCTATTATTTTAATTCAATTAATTAATTAATTCAATTTCAATTTATTACTACTTTCTAATAAAATAACTTCCATATTTTTCCTGTTGGTGTTTAAAATTATATTTACTTATATTTCTTCCATAATCAACCTGTTAACATTTGTTTAGAAATCCTTTATCTTCCTATTGTTCCTTCCGTTTCAAGCCATTAAACAATTCTAACAGATGTTTACAAAAAAACCCCTTCAAAATATAATTTGTTTATTTATAACCAAAAATAAAAATACAAAATGATTTCTTCATATTTTATTTCAAACTGAGAACATATTGCGTGAAAAAGGATCAACGTTTGGGGGAAAAAATCATTCATAAAATGGTGTAAAACGCAGCTAATTGAAGGCATCCTTTTAATTTTAAAGATTTTATTCTTTTCCTTTATTCCCAAGCATTAGAAAGTGTTTTACAAATCATTTTTTTACTACAAATCCTCTATATAATGAATAAGAAAGTATTTTCAAGTGTGTGGAAAATTTTGAGTAGGGTTCACTTCCTTCCGTTCTTTTGTAAATGAATCGGAAAGGATTTTTTTGTTAAAAAAAAAAGAAAAAAACGAAGGTGTTTTAAGCCTTTAAGATCTATTGATTAAGAGGTTGGTTGCATAACTCCATTATATTATTTAATAAAACCAATCAATTAAATATAAAAATTTTTAAAATGTAGCATTTCTCAAAGGATCTTGTAGGAAAAAGAAGTAAATTTAACAAAAAAAACCTTGATCATTGTTTATAATTATAAGGCTCTTCAATATTTCTTTTGAAAAAATTTTAACGAAAATTTGTAAAAATTTTATTAAATGTTTTTGTAAAATTTTATAGAAAATTTCTTGTAAAAATTTTCTAGAAAATTTTTTGTAATAATTTTATAGAAAATTTTTTGTAATAATTTTATAGAAAATTTTTTGTAATAATTTTATAGAAAATTTTTTGTAATAATTTTATAGAAAATTTTTTGTAATAATTTTATAGAAAATTTTTTGTTATAATTTTATAGAAAATTTTTTGTAATAATTTTATACAAAATTTTTTGTAATAATTTTATAGAAAATTTTTTGTAATAATTTTGTAATAATTTTTTCTAGAAAATTTTTTGTAATAATTTCTTTTAGAAAATTTTTTGTAATAATTTCTTCTAGAAAATTTTTTGTAATATTTTCTTCTAGAAAATTTTTTGTAATAATTTCTTCTAGAAAATTTTTTGTAATAATTTCATCTACAAAATTTTTTGTAATAAATTCTTCTAGAAAATTTTTTGTAATAATTTTTTCTAGAAAATTTTTTGTAATAATTTTTTCTAGAAAATTTTTTGTAATAATTTTTTCTAGAAAATTTTTTGTAATAATTTTTTCTAGAAAATTTTTTGTAATAATTTTTTCTAGAAAATTTTTTGTAATAATTTTTTCTAGAAAATTTTTTGTAATAATTTTTTCTAGAAAATTTTTTGTAATAATTTTTTCTAGAAAATTTTTTGTAATAATTTTTTCTAGAAAATTTTTTGTAATAATTTTTTCTAGAAAATTTTTTGTAATAATTTTTTATAGTAAAGTTTTTGTAATAATTTTTTATAGAAAATTTATTGCAAAAATTTTATAGAAAATTTATTGTAAAAATTTTATAGAAAATTTATTGTAAAAATTTTATAGAAAATTTCTTGTTAAAATTTATAGAAAATTTCTTGTTAAAATTTTATAGAAAATTTCTTGTTAAAATTTTATAGAACATTTCTTGTAAAAATTTTATAGAACATTTCTTGTAAAAATTTTATAGAACATTTCTTGTAAAAATTTTATAGAAAATTTCTTGTAAAAATTTTATAGAAAATTTTTTGTAAAAATTTTATAGAAAATTTCTTGTAAAAATTTTATAGAAAATGTCTTGTAAAAATTTTATAGAAAATTTCTTGTAAAAATTTTATAGAAAATTTCTTGTAAAAATTTTATAGAAAATTTCTTGTAAAAATTTTATAGAAAATTTCTTGTAAAAATTTTATAGAAAATTTCTTGTAAAAATTTTATAGAAAATACTTCTACACAAAGTAATTATAAAAACAATTTCTTCAGAACTATTAACGTAAATTTAAGACATTTTTGCAATTACTTTCAAAACAAATATGATAAATTTGAACAAAATACTGGCAGAACTGATGATGATGTTGGATTTTTGACTGTCTGTCTGTCTGTCTGTCTGTCTGTCTTTTATCGCATCACTTATAAAATGGCGGATAGATTTTAAAAAAATGTTGTAGGGCGGTACCTTGGTATCACGGATGAAATTGAAGACACTGTTTTTCCGCAAAAAAATATTTAATTTCCAAGATAAGAAAAGAGAAATTTTTTGTAATAATTTTATAGAAAATTTTTTGTAATAATTTTATAGAAAATTTTTTGTAATAATTTTATAGAAAATTTTTTGTAATAATTTTATAGAAAATTTTTTGTAATAATTTTATAGAAAATTTTTTGTAATAATTTTATAGAAAATTTTTTGTAATAATTTTATAGAAAATTTTTTGTAATAATTTTATAGAAAATTTTTTGTAATAATTTTATAGAAAATTTTTTGTTATAATTTTATAGAAAATTTTTTGTAATAATTTTATAGAAAATTTTTTGTAATAATTTTATAGAAAATTTTTTGTAATAATTTTGTAATAATTTTTTCTAGAAAATTTTTTGTAATAATTTCTTTTAGAAAATTTTTTTTCTACAAAATTTTTTGTAATAATTTTTTCTACAAAATTTTTTGTAATAATTTTTTCTACAAAATTTTTTGTAATAATTTTTTCTACAAAATTTTTTGTAATAATTTTTTCTACAAAATTTTTTGTAATAATTTTTTCTACAAAATTTTTTGTAATAATTTTTTCTACAAAATTTTTTGTAATAATTTTTTCTACAAAATTTTTTGTAATAATTTTTTCTACAAAATTTTTTGTAATAATTTTTTCTAGAAAATTTTTTGTAATAGTTTTTTCTAGAAAATTTTTTGTAATAATTTTTTCTAGAAAATTTTTTGTAATAATTTTTTCTAGAAAATTTTTGTAATAATTTTTTTATAGAAAATTTTTTGTAATAATTTTTTTATAGAAAATTTTTTGTAATAATTTTTTTATAGAAAATTTTTTGTAATAATTTTTTATAGTAAAGTTTTTGTAATAATTTTTTATAGAACATTTCTTGTAAAAATTTTATAGAAAATTTCTTGTAAAAATTTTATAGAAAATTTCTTGTAAAAATTTTATAGAAAATTTCTTGTAAAAATTTTATAGAAAATTTTTTGTAAAAATTTTATAGAAAATTTCTTGTAAAAATTTTATAGAAAATTTCTTGTAAAAATTTTATAGAAAATTTCTTGTAAAAATTTTATAGAAAATTTCTTGTAAAAATTTTATAGAAAATTTCTTGTAAAAATTTTATAGAAAATTTCTTGTAAAAATTTTATAGAAAATTTCTTGTAAAAATTTTATAGAAAATTTCTTGTAAAAATTTTATAGAAAATTTCTTGTAAAAATTTTATAGAAAATTTCTTGTAAAAATTTTATAGAAAATACTTCTACACAAAGTAATTATAAAAACAATTTCTTCAGAACTATTAACGTAAATTTAAGACATTTTTGCAATTACTTTCAAAACAAATATGATAAATTCGAACAAAATACTGGCAGAACTGATGATGATGTTGGATTTTTGACTGTCTGTCTGTCTGTCTTTTATCGCATCACTTATAAAATGGCGGATAGATTTAAAAAAAATGTTGTAGGGCGGTACCTTGGTATCACGGATGAAATTGAAGACACTGTTTTTCCGCAAAAAAATATTTAATTTCCAAGAGAAAAGAGATATAAAAGGAAAGGAAAGTACGCATTTTAACAATTTAATGACACAGCAAACTTGGCAGCACCATTTAATTTTGTAAACGGAAAATTTTAGAAACTATATATAGATTTTTATATAAAATATAATTTTGTATAAAACCAATGTTGCAACAACCTGTGAAATTATACAGAGATGGGTACCTTTATACAAAAGAAAATATAAGAACTATATCTATAAAAGTAAGACTCTTAAAATATAATGGGGATTTCTCTCAAAATTAAAGACAAATTCAACAAAAAAAAATATTGTCAAGACTACGGCGATGTTGCGGGTACTGCTATTAAATTATAAATTTTTTCTTAAATAAACGAATACTAGTTTGCTACAATATCTTGTATTTTTACTATTAAACAGACCGCTTCCTTAATGGGTCCCTTTTCTTTTTTTATGTGGAAAATTATAAAAAAAAAAGTCCAGTATTTTTCATAAACGAAACGTTAAAAAAATTTATGTGAAAAAATTAAAAAAAAGGCCCGGTATTTTTCATATAAAATTAAAACGTTTTTAAAGTTAAGATTGCAAAATCCTTTATGGATATGTTTTTAGTTTTACTTACAAATCTTGTATGCAGACTACCTAGTAGGTGTATCCTCCTGTTTTATTCTCAAACTTATTTGCCAACCATATGAAGCGGAATTGGTCAATGCTGTTTTTAGCATGGGCATGAACCACCCTGTTTGTAATATGGTTGGTAATGCAATTAATACGATTGATTATATTGTTTTAAAGGTAAAACAGTTCTTCATTATCATCAAAACAGAATAAAATTTTAAAGGGAATGGTAAATTAGTAACTCAAAAATGAAGCGCTAAAGTTGTGTTTAGACTGTTTAATTTTGTAGAAGCAAAAGTAGAATTAAATACGCTCCGTACTTAAAAAATGGCAACAGAATTCCGATGTAAATCCTTTTTACTTTCACACTATTAGTGTAAAGTAGAAACAAAATATAAAGAAATTAAACGGTGTTACCATATAACTAAAAATATATCAGTCGTTTTAACATGGCAGAATATTTTTTTTTCGTTTTTACAAAAAATTCGTCTTAAAGAAAAATTATTTTATTTTTTATTTTAAATACGGTTCCAAATGATATTGTTTAGAATTATATTTATTAAAAAATACAAATATATGATAAATCTTCGCACTCTGTAACAATGTTTAAATTAAAATACACCATTGGTCTAATGAAGTCTTTATTTTTCCAAATGGTTTTAAAAAAATGAAAGTTTTCATTCGTTTTTACACCATTCTGTTTGCCTCAGACAGATCTAATTACATGTGGGACAATGTAAAACCACGTAAACGTGCATGAATAAAAAAGATTATTTCTAGATTTCCATGTATTTGTTCAGTTTGCGTTTTACATAATCATTATGTTCGTATTTGTAAAGAATATTAGGATTTTTTGACGTGAAAATTTCTTTAGGAACGTTGAGCACTTTTTGGTTGAATAAAATTATTGATCTCAACAACCGTAATCGTCGTCACCATTATTAAAACCGTAACCGCATCAACTAACATTGTCTGCTCATTTTGGTTGAAGAAAAATTATTGAACTCGATCCACGTTACCTAATTGGCTTCAATACATAGGTCTGCTTGTTTTGGTTAAAGAAAAATGATTGAACTCGCGTTATTCCCTAAAATTATATTTAAATATAAATTATTATAGTTTCTCAGTTTTCACTTCTATTCGCAGTCCCAATGACTGCCCTGTATTTTTTTTTAATTAAAATTTTTAAGGCCTTATTTTGTACAATACTACATTTTTAACGATTGAAAATTAAAAAAACATAAACTCTTGTTTAATTTTTTTTATTGTAAGTAAACAACTCGTCTATATAATTTGTATGAAAAGCACATTCCATACATTTTTTCTACATTTTTGTATTCGCTTGCAAAACAAAAATTTCATATAAAAAATATTTTATTTTTCCAACACCAATTCTTTAACACAAGGTAGGAGCGACAGCCCTGCTAATTATTTATGCTCTTCATATTTTTGCTAATGTCTTGCCAAAAATACATTGTTTTATATATGCTAGTTGCATGTCAAATTTGTTGTTTTGTTGTAGTTGTTGTCATAGTGTTTCACCTTGTATCAATTCCCCTTGACATTATTGTCATTTGACAGTGTTTTTTCTTAAACCCCCGTCTACATTACCACCCGTCTCCATTAGTCATTAATATCTATGTCTTAACAGAAGTAAAACTTCATATGAAAAATACATTATTATTAATACTACTTTTTTATATGAATTTTGACTCTTGTTAAGACATGTTTATAGCAAATGAAGACGGGGGTTTAGCCATTAACATGTGTAAACAAAAGTTAAACTTCATATAAAAAAACAGTATTAAAAATAATTTTTTTTATTATATTTAGTCATTAATATGTCTTAACAAAAGTCAAACTTCATATATAAAAACACAGTATTGAAAATGTATTTTTTAATATGAATTTTGACTTTTGTTAAGTCATGTTAATGTTTAACGTAGACGGGGATTTATATGTCAGGCATGGATACACAAGATTTTACATTTTAGTCGCTTAAAATCATACGTTTTGTTGAATTACAAAATATTAAAATTTTTAGTAAACAAAAAATGTAAACCTATGTTTTATCAAATGTTTATATTTTTTAAAACTTTTATTAATTAGTATCTCAGATTTTAAGAAAAGAAGTGTCATGGCACAATAAACAAAGTACAACTTTGTAATAAAAATACGTAAATTTTGTTTTTGTATAAATCATTTTAGGTTGTCAAAACATAAAATGTTAGTATATTTTGACACTAAGCTGGAGACAAAAAATAGTCAGCTGAGCTCTCGATTTTACCTTTTCTGAATTCGCCTTGAGAAGTGTTTACACGGTAAATAATATTAAGGTTTTATTATTCCTTTATTAGGTAGAGTTGGCAACAATGCATTCGAATTATAATTTGCTGTCTTGTTTTTGCTCATTCAGTAAATCATGAGCAAGCACACGAAGCGGTTGTTATTAAATTTTCGAAGCGGATAAAGCGGTTTCCTCCAAAGAGTAAATACAAGCAAAATAGTGGAAAAAATAACAAAGCAACAACAATAACATTACTGTTTCTGTTGTTGCTATATTCCATACACATTCATTCGTATTGTGTTCTCGCTCTAACGCATTAATTTCGGACGTTGTTTTTACAAAGGTTTGTGCAAAAGTGCCAGTGTTTCTTCCGAAAGTTAAAAAACGAAAAAATTATAGAAATGAAAATTAAATTATTTGTTTGATTATAAAGAATATTTATTATAAAACTTAAAGAAAACTTAATAATAAAGCCTAAAGAAGTGTGTGCAATTTCCTAAAGAAAAAGTAACAAAGTGACGTCATTGTTAAGTGAAGTCTACTACTAGAACAAAAACAAGAAACATTCGTCATCGTTCATTGTGTAGTGTTGTTTTTGTTTTAAATGACACCTAATCACAACCAACCAAACGGGGTGGTAAATAATAACAACAAAAATGCGGTGCAAATACAAAAGCTTTACTAACATTTTAATAACATTAATAAAATAAAAATATGTTTGTGTAGAATATATTTTCTAATGGACATTAAAATTTAAATTTATTTACAAACTTGCTTATAAGTAACATTCTGTCTGTATTCTTTCTATTATTATTTCTAATTGCAAAGGTCATTATTTCTATTGCAAAGGTCAAAAGGTTCAAAGATTTTAGAACAAAAAATTCAAGAATTTTTGTGAAATGCAGACAACAAAGCCAACCAACCACTCTCATGTTCATGTTTGTGAAACCATTGTATCTTTACAAAGAAAAGTAAATACACAAATTCATTGAATTAATTTTTCTTTTTAATATTATTTTAATTAATGCTTAAATATGAATGAGTTAGCAAAACAGTTCAAACAAGATAAAATTCTATTGAAATGAAGAAAAAAATTACAGCAATAAAATAAGAAATTACCAAAAACAAAATAATAACAACAACAGCAACAAAAATAACATTTCTTTGCAAAAACTACTCAAGGTTGTCGTCGTCTTTAAATAAAATACAGAAGAAAATGTGACAATAACGCCACAATAAAAGCGAAAAATATGTCAGAAAATACAAGAGAGACGAGTGTCGTGGTGCAAGAAAATGCTAAATAAAATAAAAATTACAAATATTGTAAATTGGCACATTGGTGACAAGGTTACAAAATCAACAACAATGCCTTTTTCATAAGGAATAAATATTACAATTTTAAATTTAGTACAAAATAATTGCATTTTCCTTTTGTTATTATTTGTCAGCTGTTAAGAATGGAATTATGTACTACATTACCTTAATAGCTATTAAATTTTTTTAAAACTAAAGTTTTCTAGGCTAAAAATCGTAAATACATACAAAAAGGTTCGAAGTTAATTTTCAATAAAAAAGTTGAAAATAAATATGTACATAGTTCTGTTTCCAGATTGGAGGAACACCTTTCAAAACGACTATTTTACGCTAGAAAATAAAAGTATCATCTATACATAGGTCATTTCCGTCTGTCTGTCTACGTCTGTCAGTCTTCTTTTCCTTTGCTTTCGAATTACGTAAAAACTATTGGATGGATTAAAAAAAAAAAAAAAAAAAAAATTGTGAGGAGGTTACTAAGCATCCTGATTCCAATATAGGATTCGTTTTTTCCGGAAAAATATCTCATTTCCAAGAGAAAGGGGAGAAAAAGCAGTGAACGTACGCAATTTCCGGTATAAAGGTACTGAAACTTTCGATTTAAAATTGGGATATTATAACACGGTTGCACACCTTTTATTTTTGAAAGTTTAAACAAAATTATGCAACAGGTGGCGCCAATTGAATAATTTTTTTTGTATTTTTACTTTGTGCAATTACATTTTATTAAAATAGATTTTAAACACCTCTTAAACACCTCTTACATAGCTTTACAATAATTTTTAGAATTTTTTATAAATTTTAGAATTTTATCCAGGTATGGGTAGCTTTATATAAAGTAAATGCATAAACCATAACTGAAGCACTATAAAAGTAACAGTCTTACAATTGGTGTGGAATACTTTAAAAGCAAAATCGTGCAAAATACTGTCAGGACGCCCAGACGTGGCGAGCACAGCTAGTTAAAATATATAATGGTTATTATTTTCTTCTTGTTGAATACCCCATACATATTCCATTTTTGTTCTTCTTGTAGGGGGAGTATCGAAGCAGACCGCTTACTTAATAGTCCCTATTCGACCCCCTTCAATGATCATAGGCAAAACATTCTAATTATGGCAACTTTATTTTCATTGAGTCACGTGCTGCCACCAGTCTTTATTCTTGACTATATTGATTTCAGACTGTCGGTTGGTAATTGTCGACCGTCTTTCTCATCACGGAGTTCCATGTCATCCACACTCAACAAGCTTCTGCCAGTGGTCCTCAGTCTTATGCTAGCCAATGTTGGATATCCAGAAACAATGTGCGTTGGAATTAACCTCTAGACGATACTTGGAGTTTTCATGACCTGTCACCAACGCAGTTATCCAGCTTAAGGTACTTCTGTTATATCTGGCCTTCCTGCTAGGGGTTCTTTAAGCACCACTAAAGCCAGGTTCAACTCAGCTGAGTATTTTGTTTCGACTTAGTAAGAAGGTTACACACATAAAGTATAAAGAACCTATTAAAACTAGATCTATTGATATAAATTATTGAATATTCACTTTGTATTGGAAGCGTCGCACCTTTCGTTCGATTTCCATTAATTGTTATCGTGACTGTAGCTATTATAGTTTTCTAGTTATACTATGATAAATATTTATGTACTTTGTAAGTAAAGTGCCCTGCCCACTCTTCTAAAGCGCTATTTCTATTGTATGATTGCAACATAGTAGCGAACTTACGCAAAAAAAAGGTTCGATAATTCTTGCGAGTGATGTTCTCTAGCTGAAGGATAATAGCTACTACCATATTTCCGATAGCTTCGTTTCCCTACAAACCATTATAATGTCCATACAATGTTTTTAAGATTCAAGATTATTATTAACTTTGTATTGGGCAGGTGTCACGTCAATCGCTCCAATCCCAAAGTTTGAATATTTTAGCCATTATATGGTCATATGTATAACAATTGATATACATAAGTTAATTATTATTCATTTGAATGAGCGTGATCACGTTTACCGTTACACTCAAGTCAGTTCTAGCTTGACTTAAAAGGTATGTACATATCAGAGATTGACATAAAGTACTTATAAAATAAATGTAGTTAAGTATTTACACATATTTTTGGGTATTAGTTTTACCTATACTTATAACACAGAAAATACCTACACATACGCATTTGCAGTGAAATAAGTATGGGTGTACTCAATACTTATAACAAACATTATTTATACACAACGAACTTAAAAATGTATACGTAATGCATGTATGAGTAAAACTGGTTGTAGGTAGATAATGTAATGGGTATATGTCATACCCATACTTATAACTACCTAATACTTACAAGTATGGAAAAGTAGTTTTAATACTCTAAGTATACTTATAAGTAAAACAACTACTTTTAGGAATTGTGTGTATAAAAAGGTGTATGATGTTTGGCAATATTTTGTTTATAATCGAACATTGGTTAAGTATAGAAAACAAAAATAAGTTTTATATTAGGATGAAGGAATAAATGAACGTATTTTTAAACTGTGAAATAATTAATACATATAGTTACATATATTTATAAAATACTCTAAGTATACTTAGTACTCTAAGTATACTTAGTACTCTAAGTATACTTAGAGTATTTACATACTTGTACTTATTCCTACTCTATACTTACAAGTATGGGTATAGCCAATACTTTATCCAACTTTTACTTGTACTTAGTTGTATTGCGAAAAATAATGAACAAGTATGCGAACACTTATTCTCTGCCTATACTCGTAGTTATTTAAGTTGAAATTGATATGAGTATGTGTGTATGGTATTTTGTTTGAGCTGTAGCTATACACATTTATACATGTTTGGCCTCAAATACTTATAAATACTAAAAATGATACTTTTGTCATTCTCTTGTACATATATAAAGCAGTGACTTACTTCCACTTGCTTTCAAAAGAATAAACTTTACATTCCTATTCAAAAATTTTCTGATCTTTGACATTTTGAGCAATGGCGTTTTTACAAATCCATTCTTAATCAAAGAGTGTTTTGCCAATAGCTAAAGTAAGGATTTTGTTGGAGCGATAAATAGTTTTTCGTTATTATAAGTAAGCAAAAACCAATTTTTAACTATCATGTAATTTAAGGACAGTTATAGTAATGATCATTATCCTTGTTATTATAATGAAAAACTATTTATCTCTCTAGGAAAATTTTAACTTTAGCTATTGGCAAAATTATAACAATGAGCCTAAATGATAAATGTATTTTCTTTAATAATTTTGTCTACCTTTTTTATTTTGTTTTTGCTTATTTCAAATATTTTTATAATTCTTCATACATATTTCTTTGTAATTCTCTAATCTCAAGCCAGTTATACGCTTAAAAACAGGACTTGTACAGTCTTGTCTATCAGCAGAAATTTTTAAAGCACTTTACATTTTGAGTATTTTTAATTTTTCACAATTTTTATTACTCTTCATTTTGTTCTTGTAATAAATGTCTAAAACCCACCTGTCTTTTTGGTTAGTGCATGTTGTTGTTTTTTTTTTCTTTTGTCTATATCCTGCCCACTTTATTGTCAGGCTGTCAAAAAAAAAGAAAAGTTAAATCCAACAAATAACCGGCTACACAATTTTAATATTCTCTGTATCAATTTGGCTAACAGTGTTACTTAACAGAATATTACAAACCAGGGATTTTATAGCTTGCATGTGTATTTGTATCTCTTTGAAAACAAAAATTCGTAAAGTAGCATCTGTAAAATGCAGCAGCCGTAGTACAAATTTGTTAACTCGTAAACAAGTTCCAAACAATTTGGATAATTTTCGTTCCTTTGTTTTCTCTTACCTTTATTTTTTTGTGTTAAGGTTGCTTAAATTACCTTTGCCGAACAGTTGATGAGCATTCGAGACTTTAGGTTTATCATAAACTGCACGCCAAAATGATAAGATCACTCTATATTCGTTTTACTCTCTTCAAGGTAATGAATGTGAATGACACAGCGTGTATTTAAAAAGAAAACTGTGGCTTTTCTGGCAGTTTGAACCACCTTCGCCTTTTTTGGTGCACGTTCATCCGAAGAATCAAACTGTTGTATTATACAAAATAGTGAAAAAATTGTTAGGAATGTGCCTCAATATCGGCAAACTTTTCTTTGAAGAGGTCACACAGCACCCATGTGCGTTTTCAAATAAAAAACTTATCTTATTGACGTGTGTGTACCTTATAAGTAACACATTTGTCTGATACACCCTTTAAATTATTTTATCATACATATTTTAAACATGTGCTGTTGCTGCTGCTGCTCATGACATTTGTTGGTTGTATCTCCCTTACCTATGACAACCAAACTAGAACAGTGGGAGTACAAGAGGTAAACAGAGAAATGAGAATCATCAGGAGCAAATTTAGTGTGTGCTTATCGTTGTTATTTTAAAGCCAGTGATGAGGTATAAGATGAAGACCCCCTTGTGATTTATCATTCTTTAAATGTCTTTTACAAATCTACACATGTGCCATTGGTGATGGGCTGGCCGTTTTGTTAGTTTGTTGTTGCATGAAGAGATAGAGGGATATATACATACATTTGTCTGCGTATTTGAACATACGAGTAGAAATACAATGTTTTATTTTATTTCTATTTGTTTTTTTTTTTTGGTGTGACTGCTGTTGATGTTGTTGATATTTGTCTATTGTTGTTGATTTTATTAGTTGTCATGGTTTTTTAATACAAATATTTACTATATCATTGTATGTTTTTGTTGTTCTACAGGTTTTTTCTTTAAATTGTTTTTTTTTTCACAACTCACTCACCCATTCATTCATTAATTTAAATCCACAAAAAGTTCTAGTGGATATTTGTAAAAGAAAATATGGATTTTTTTTGGTCTAGTATTACTTGTCTTTGTTTTGTAAAGCTTGTGAATTGTATATTAATATTCTAAACATGTTTTAAAAACCTTTTTTTTTTTAATAATATTTTGTCTAAAGTTTAATAGTAAAACAACGCTCGTATATATAAATGTAATACATACGAGTATATGCTTTTTTTGAAGTTATAATGTGAATTTTTTAATTTGTTATAGACAAGGTTCTAGAAAATGTTCATCAATTCGTAGGTATTTAAAATATTTGATTGGGGAGGATGTTATGTAGTAGAACTTATTTACGCATGTCGTTTTGCTACTCGGCGAATACAGCTGTTGATAACTAATGAGAAAAGTTCTACAATAGTGATGGCAAAGTATTGAGCAAAGGGCATCGAGTATCGAATATTTAATATTTTTTTAAGTACCCAATACTGGGCGGTTATTACGTATTTCGATTCGAAAAGGAAATCATTCGAATTTGTATGACTTTAACATTGTGTTTCGAAAAAGATTTCTTTCGAATCGAAATACGTAATAACCCCCCTGTCAAGTAGTTAATCGTACAATACAATCGCGACAATATTTTGATCGATTTTGCCTTGAAAGTATTCCACACCAATTGTAAGACTTACTTTTATAGTGCTTCAGTTATGGTTTATGTATTTACTTTATATAAAGCTACCTACCCATCCCTGGATAAAATTTTAAAATTTATAAAAAATTCTAAAAATTACTGTAAAGCTCTGTAAGTAGTGTTTAAAATATTTTAATAACAATGTAATTCCACAAAGTAAAACTATAAATTTTATTCAATTGGCGGCGCCATCTGTTGCGCAATTCCTACCTTTTATTTTTGTGGTGGCGTATGCCTGACAATTTTATTTTGTCTTCACATATTATCCTCTATTTTTCCAGGGGAGCTTCTTCTTCTGATGGATTGTCTAGAGGTGGTTGAAGCCACTTAATTTAATTCTAACCCGAAAAACCGTAGTAAACATTTTTCCGTTCTCTGCCAGGAATCGAACCTGTAGTGCAATTCACTAACTTTTAACGATCTAACACTTGTTAAAAATATCAACATGTTTTTTTGCTTGCACTAACGCATTTGCGATTCACTAGCCTATGGTTAACAAATGAAAAACACAAACCAAAATGAATGGCAATGCTGCGAAACAAAATGGTAAAATAGCGAAAAGAACAAAGAGAAATGAAAAATAATAAACAAAACTTTCCACACAAGTGATTTATATTTTGTTTTTTTTTTTAATTTTATTTCTAAAAAACTTTTTAAATTCATTTTTATAAGGTAGGTAAAATTCATATGTGTGTGTTTTAATTATAAATATTAATTATTGAGAATATTTTACATCTAATGGTCGACTTTATCTTTTGATATTTTGATAAAGTAAACGACGCAAAAATAGTTGTAGTTAAATTAACAATACTCGACTTGCTAAGAAAAACAGCTGATTTATAACAACATCAAATGTTATTGAAAAGCATTTCTGAATAGCAAAGTCTTTCGTTTTGTTGTTAAATTTTTTTAACGAGTCAAGAATCGTTAAAATTGAATAGTGAATCGCACTACTGGTGTGCTTCGTTTTGTAGGCATGCACTTAACCGCTACACCAAATGTAAATTTTATATTTTATGTTTTAACAGATAGTTTCTATGTTGATTTATATAAACGAAATAACAATAAAACTAATATAATCAAGAGGATGTCCTTATTAAGAAAATTAAAAAGATGATTTACACATGATCATATAGGAACATAATGAAATCAATCAGGAAAACCTTTTTGAAAAAATCAATTAGGTAACCTAATGAAATTAATAAGAAATCCAGTTTTACTTTACCATACGTAGTACATATAAGGTAAAGTAGAGTAATCATGAAAAAAATCGAGGTCGGGATTTCGACGGATTTATACGTTTTGAGGTATCCTAAATCCATTTTGACTATTTTCGCGATGATTTTTGTGGGTGGGTGGGTGTGTATGCCACTATTTTTGTGGAATTTGTACAGGTCATACCATTTGATATATCAAAATGAAATTTAGTATGTGCCTTTGGTACATGGAGATGAAGAGCTGTATAGTTTTTGGGCATAATCGGGATGGGATTACTTACTCTCAAATTTTGTGAACGATCTACAGGTCATACCGTATGACATATTAAAACGAAATTAAGTATGTGTCTTTGGTTTATGAACATAAATTTTGGGCATAATCGGGAAGGGTCAAGGGGTAGTTTACTTAACACCCCAAACCGAAAATAATTAATTTTTCGATTGCAATATACTTTGAACTTTTATTCTTTATATAATATTTCCATAAAAATTACTGTTTCCATTGGGTATGGTAAAGTTGAGTGTAGGCCACTCCAGTTTTATTTATACAATTCAGAAGAAAACCTAATAGACTCAAAAAGTTTTTCCTTATGATGGATTGTTTTTTTTGTGTCAAAAATGAGTAAAAAAAATTGTGAATAACAAGTTTTCTTATTTATTTAATGGGATTCCCTTCTTAATAAAATTAAAAAGATTTCCGACATGAAAATAATAAGGAATCTCTGCGAAAAAACCTTCCTTCTTTCTGCTTGAATACCCCTTAGCCTAAAAATATTTCATAGAGAAAATCTTTTTGATTCTATTAGGCATTTTTGGCTCTGTGTATGAATTTTCTAAGGGAAACTGCCACCACTGTGTCCAAACCCTTCCATCTCAGGGAATCAAAATCTTATAAAAATAATCTCATAAAACTGTTCACAAATTCCATTTGGAAAAAGTGTGAATACAGAGTGTTAGTATAATTTGCTGTCCTCTTTTTCCATTGGGTTTGATTCCCTAAAAATGTATAAAAAAAACTTTTTATCGCATGCTATATTTTTTGCAAAAACGTTATTTATCTTCATACACATTATAAATCAGTAAAAACAGCTTACATCAGTGATTGGCATCACTTTATTTATTGCAAATAAGATTAAGAGAGGCAGAAGTAAATAAAGAATTTTTAATATTTTTCTCATTTTATTGCATGAGTATTAAACGTGATTTGGTGTTTTTTACAGTTGATGCTACTATTTTTTTAATAAATATTTAAATAAATATTTGTATTAATCTTTATTTAATGAAAGGTTTTGATTATTTACGTTTCAATTTCAAGTTTTCGAGAAGAGCTTGTTTTAAAAATTACCTGGCCTTTTGACCTTGCTACTCGTAATGCCAAATATAATAACGTTAAATGACAGACAGTCAGATTTATCATTATAAAAACGTTATCATTAAGAATTATTTACAACAAAAATAATTTATATAAATTAAAAGAAAAGAGATAAAATATTTTGGAATTGTTTCAAAAATAAATAATTTTCCATATTTTACAGAATTTAAAAAATACGGTGCTGGAAGTTAATTCCGAAATATAAAAATTCTAATTATGAAAATGAAAATCGTTTAATTATACATAAGTTGTGTAATAAAAAGAAAACGCACAAGTATTCTATGTAAATCTATAGTTTTTGAAAAGAAATTAAAATTTTGCTTCAACAACGAAAAACTTAAATTCAGCAGTAAAAATATATATTTTGTAAAAAAAAAAAACAAATAAATTATCAAAAAAAAAATACTTTAGAGATTTTTCTACGTTTGAAATAGGTTTTAACGCGTATTAAGAGGAAGCCAAGACAAATTTTTCAACATGCCAGCTATGGGCAGTGTCTGGAAACGTTTACAGCGTGTTAATAAACGTGCTGCCAAATTTCAATTTACCGCTTCATATCATGAACTACACTTGGAGACCACTGCTAAATGGTAAGTATAAAAATAAAATTGGTATTAATTAATGATTTGTTTGGCTTCATAATTTTTATCTTTATTATAAAATATTTTTTTATTCAAAAATACTTTTCCAAAACTGTTCATTTAAATAATTGCATATCAAAAGCTATTGTTGGTCTACAAGGTGGCAACCTTTTTAGGTTTAAGTTTATTGTTTGAGAATATTACATCACATTTTCATAAGCAATATTTTATTAAAAAAATATAAATAAATATAAATAATAAAATATATGTATGTAAATATAAATAAATAATTTATTCTTTTCATATTTTTGTTTAATTTTTATTTACAACGCGTTTTTTCCCATTTTGTTTATGCCAAATGGGACTAGTGTTGCCAGAAAAATGTAATAAACAGAGCGGCAGACTGCTTTATTTATTTAAGCCTGGTACTCTGTTCTAATTTGTGGAAAATGTTGAGCAACATTTATTACTTTACGAGGAAAATTTGTAATTTAAAATGTGCCAACTATCACGCGATTTGGAAGAATTTTATATTTTATATTATATATACAACAACATTGTTCCACAAAATCTAACAAAAGCCAGGTGATCAGCTGTTGTTTGAAAGATTCACCATGAAATAATACCCACTTGCTTTATTTCACAGCTTTGATAAAATGTTGCCAGAAACATTTCAATGTTTATCCACTGTAGAAACAGAGTACTCTTTCTGGAACATTTTCTCACGACTTTTTCATACAAATTTTTTATGTATGTAATTTGAAAGCATGAAAAATTTAATGGAATTCCAGGCTTTAGACTAGTTAATTCCATTAACAAGGTTAAAAATTGTTTTATTTATTTAAATTGAAAAATAATTATAAATCAGAAAAAAAAACTGTTTATCGCACCACTTATAACTCGGGTATGACTCAGATTAAAATGTGCTATTGTCCTTTTGTATTGCTGTCCACCAGTCCCGGACTATTTGGTTACTATCCTCGGTTACGAAGTCTAACCGGAGATTTTAATCTGGTACTATGAGTGTCAAGAGCTCCTTGAACTTATTCCAGTCTGACAATGTTACGGCCCTTCGGGAAGCAACGTGGTGTCGCGGTTTACACTTAATTCCAGGATAGAGCTAAGGTTATATTAGTGTGGTGTTGCATAGCAACCGATTGCCGTGATCCAAATAACGTAGAAGTTTTAGATAGGCCCCGCTACTAAGCAACGGGGCATGTCATGTCCACATACATTGTTTCAATTTGCTACTCACGCTTTTAATTGTGTGTGGGCGTTGGCAGATGCATTATATATTCACCCGGTGTTTAGAGCACCATGTATTTAAATCATCATGGCAGGTATCCACTTTAATCTAAGACCAAGAGCCCCCACGCAAAGGGTCTAAGGGTCTGTGAGCTCATACACAATCTCAACCAGACTCTCACAAAGAGAACAAAACATGTAAAAATTTTAAGTCAGTAGCATACCAGCTTTCAACAATGTTTGTGGTTTGTATCACTTTGCTAAATATTTAGCAAACCAATGCATTTTCATTTTAACCACTTTTTTTGGTTAGAGGCCTTTGCTAAGACACATATT